>JAODAL010033246.1:0-45818 GCA_025379985.1 Phyllomedusa bahiana | reverse complement strand
AATTATAAAAAGATTCTCACCCACTTTAAAAATTGTGAGGAGAAATGCCATTAAAGCCACATTTCTTTCCAAAAAGGAAAATAATTTTGCTGTATTACAGAACATGACCCCAAAAAATTAAAAATATGACTTCCAGCCTTTTAAAAATTGTGAGGGGAGAAATGCCATTAAAGCCACATTTTTTTCAAAGGACATTTTTTTGCTGTATTCCAAAACATGACCTAAAAAACCATTGACAATGCGAAAAATTTTTAAGATAAAGTAGAAAATGGAATACGGTGTTGCATGAAACCTTGCTGTCTTTTACATTTCCCCTCACGAAAAACCACAAAATGAATTTTGGGGAAAAAAGGAAATAAAAATTGCAGAAAAAATTCTTTTTAAAAAAAAAGTTTTCAAGAGGACCATTTCTTTTTGAAAAGGAATGTGAATAGAGGCAATAACGGTGACCTCGGAAATTTGGGGACAAATCATCAGAGATCTGCCCTTATTCATCTTGTGAAGTCAAACGACCCACATTATCTGGGGAATGCGGATGGTTTGTCTGAAAGGGACTCCCCCGCTGTGTGAAGGTCCGTCAGATATGACGCGGTGCTGGGCGGGACCCCTCTAGGGCGTGCGACCCGGTCGGGCCTTTGTCCATTTTGGAACCCAAAGTTTTGGGCCCGGAAAAAACACAAAAAATCGGTGTTGGACGCAGATGTCGGGACCATGATCTTAAGCTGATTCTGTGTGTTGGATGTGTGCCCCCCATTGCATGCGTTGGTGAGGGGAAAAAAAGATCCCAGAGGTACCATTAGGCTTTGCCACCTTGTGCTGCTGCCGTTTCGCACTTGGCACTTATGCTGTACGTCGCTGTGTTGTTCCACCGTGACATTTGGGGAACGTGAAGAGACGAAAGAGTCTCCCGTTGTCAATCAGCAAGGTCTCCCCTTTCCTGCATTTTATCTCTATTTGGGTGGGTGGAAGGAAAGTGATGATTTTCTGTTTTTGTACCGGGGATTCCAGGAGGGATGGCCACCCAGTAACTGTTGTTCATTTTGATGGCCTTAATGCGAGGATCTGTTGAGGAAATGGAATGCATCAAAGAACTCATGTGAGAGATGGAGCCTATGTTTTTCCCAAGCCTCTGCGGTCGAGGGGGCACTAGCAAACTATTTTCCTCATCTTCCTCCTCGCCTCAAATTTTGCGCCAACCTATTTCCAAGGCCAGGGACGTCGGTAGACATCGGTAGTTGTCTAGGAATACCTCCTCCTCCTCCTCTCCTCGCCTGCCTCCGGCACAGCTTCAACCACAGCCCCTGACTTGCTGAGATGATGCAACCTGAGAGCTGATGCGCCACCTCTGCACTAGTCTGGAACCCCCGAACCACTGCCTAATGGAAGACCGATGAAAATGTGAACTGTAGGGCCTTGTGGATTTGACGGAGAGAAGGCTCCTGTGTAAGCATTCTGTGTCGTCTCCTCTCCGTCGCTGGCGGGACATGTTGTTTTAGAGTTGTCCAACGATCGTTCCAGAAAACTAAGATCACAACATGCTCATGCTGGACAAGGGCATTGTCCGCATCTGACCATTTTGGTGGCTTCTTCAAAACTGGAAAGGATGGTGCAGAGCTCTTACACCTTGCCTCCACTCTCGCATAGGTTGGTTCAACACCCCGACGGTCCGTACCGCTGCTTGTCAGGCCATGTGTCACTCTCGTTACTGCGTTAATGGCATTGCAATGCTGCCACATCACTGGAGCATGTGGAGCGTGGAATTCCAGCGTGTTGCCAACCTTCAACAATGAGTGGTTGACCGGGGACGCCGAGCTGACGCTGCCACGCAGCCAGCGGTACGAAGCGGGTTGCGAACGGCGGAAATGCGAACTTCAGACCTCGAGCCTTCTTCAGCAGGCTCAGTCCAGACCGGGTTTTAGCTCTTTTACGAAATTTCTGGATGACAAGGTTCATGAACATGTGCCAGGCAAGGGATGTGCTCCAGCTACCGATCTTAAGGGCGGCCAGCAGATTTCGCCCGTTATCGAACACCTATCCTTGCATGGCCACAAGGTTCTTGTCCCCAGCCAGCGCGCGGTCTCGTTGCTTGAAGCCGTCCCACAGCTTCCTGACCTGTGTGTGGACGGTCTCCGATGCAGATTAATTTCAAACCACGGCCTGGTTGGTCTCTGGGCAAGTGATTTGCCACCAGAGGACCTTGGGGGAAAGAGCCCGGACCATCCCTGCGCTTGTGAAGAGCTGTGCGCCGAGCCTGAGAGGCCACCGTCACACCAGAGACATCCCACCCAGCTCACCCCCCCAGTTGAGCTGTCACAGAGATATAGCGGCTTGGCCGTGCTACTAGTCCATGTGTCGGTGTTGAGATGGACTTTTCCGGACACAGATGCAGACAAACGCCGCTTGATGAAAATTTTAGATGACACGTGGACTGGCCAGGCGCCAGGGACGGCTTTTCTGGCATAGGAAATGCCTGCTCGGCATCTGGTATTGGGGAGCAAGCGAGGTAGGACCATGACGTGGCGGAACCATCTGTGTCCACCAGACGGAAGAGGCAACATTTCCAAGGCCAAAAGCTGGCAATGCGACTTCAGGCCTTTGGCTTGGGATGGTTTGGGTTAAAGTGTTTCTTCTGCTCCCAAAACTGGAAGACTGAAGGCTGGCTTGCTAGACTGGCCACTGTACGGCGTGAAGGTCGTTCCAACTGCAGCGTAAAGGGAGAAGGGTAGGATGGGTCTCTGGTGGTGCTGGTGGGTATCGGGCGACGGTGGAGGCTGAAGCCGGAGTGATCCCTGATCATTGACTCTGAGAGACCCATGGGCAGCTGAGGAACGCTTGGTGGTACGGCGGAGGAGGAGGAGGTGGAGGGACAGAGGGGTGTGACAGTGGTTGGAGGCCCGGCGTCGGTCTGGCCTTTTTTGGCCAATTTTTCCCTCGATTTCAACTCATGCTTTCGCTGCATGTGACTAGGACATGTTGGTGGTGGTTATCCACTTAAGGTTCTTGCCTTATTATGGTTTATGGCAAAGGCGGCATATGACATCGTGGGTGAATCAGAGGCTTGCTCAAAGAAGCCCAGGCTTGAGAGGTCATCGGACCTTTTTGACGGCGATAAGCGAGGTGCAGGGGTTTTGCGCGGACCGTGGCTGGAGGAATCATATCAGCGGACTACTGGCGAGCCGCCTCTCCCTTTTTGTGGCGGGACCCGTATTGACACTACCCCATCGTCTTCCTCTCGTCCACTGGATGAAGCGCTCGCAAGCCAAATTCTGCGGAAAAGGACCTGGAATGGATCCGACATATGTCATCATCATCATCTTCATCAACACAGGTGACTTGGTCGTCCTGACTTTTCTGCATCCAGAAGCTGCGGGTACAATGCAAGGGGCACTGCAAAGGCTGTTGCCGTCCGCCCGGGATTTTTGGCCAATTGACATGCTTCCTTCTCCTCCTCTGATGGCAACAATCAGTAACTAGGCGTCAGAGCAGAGGAAAATCGATCTTTTTGGCCTCTTGATCTTTAACCATGCCTTCTGACCCCCACGCATTTTGTCATCAAAGAGGTCTTCAGACAATGGATTATTCACAGTGGTGGGTACACGACTTGACATATTGGGCTGCTTATGTTGACAGATGCTGATGATTGCTGATGACGGGACATTTGTGGCCGTGAACTGCGAGGACGAGGAGGTAAGACTCCCCGCTAGATGCAGGTTGCATTAACCACTGAAAGGGACAGAATTGGCGACGATGTTGTTTACATTAGATTAACAGGGGCCCTGACAGCGATGACAGGCCTGACAGGTCCTGAAAACTACGATCCCGCTGGCATGCGTGTTTTCGACAGCACTGGAAGGAGCACCTTCTCTCGTACCATCTACCTCTATGTGCTACCACCTCTCTTGCTCAGTTACCACCTGCATTTCGCTCCATGTTCGAAATATAAAAAATTTGAGAAGGTATGGAATAGTTTTGGAAAGTTCTCTGACTTCAAAGACGGCCAAATCCAGGCTATTCTCAAATCCCTCTAATCAAAACAAAATTGCCTGGATTCAAATTTAACGCAAGGTGTCTGATCAACAAATCTGGGGATGGGCAAAAGTACAAAAAAAACAGGTTTTGTATCTGTTATGTTTTGGTATAATAAACGGTATTTTTTGCACCTTTCAATTCACCTGTGGTGAATTAGAATTGCCTGTTTTAAGAATTTACGTAGATGCTGCGTCAATGAAACAGTGGCTGGGGTGCGCCAAAAAGTCAAAAAAAACACGTAATGTTATGTTTTCGATATAATAAACGGTATTTTTTGCTACCTTTTAATTCACCTGTGGGTGAATATAGAATTGCTGTTTTAGATTTACGTAGATGCTTCGTCAGTGACAGTGCTGGGTACGCAAAGTCAAAAAACACGTAAACTGATTATGTTTTGATATAATAAACGGGATTTTTTGCACCTTTCAATTCACCTGTGGTGAATATAGAATTGCTGTTTTAGATTTACGTCGTGAGCTGCGTCAATGAACAGTGCTGGGTGCGCAAAAGTCAAAAAAAAAGTAACGGTTTTGTTTTGATATAATAAAACGGTATTTTTGCACCCTTTCAATTCACCTGTGGTGAATATAGAATTGCTGTTTTAAGATTTACGTAGATGCTTGGTCAGATGAAACAGTGCTGGGTGCACAAAAGTCAAAAAAGCACGTAAACTGTTATGTTTTGATATAATTAAAGGTATTTTTTGCACCCTTTCAATTCCACCTGTGGTGAATATAGAATTGCTGTTTTAAGAATTTACGTACGGATGCATGCGTCAATGAACAGTGCTGGGTCGCGAAAAGTCAAAAAAAAAACGTAAACTGTTATGTTTTGATATAATAAACGGTATTTTTGCACCTTTCAATTCCACCTGTGGTGAATATAGAGAATTGCTGTTTTAAGATTTACGTAGATGCTGCGTCAATGAACAATCAGCCTGACCTGGGTGCACAAAATCAAAAAACACACGTAACTGTTATGTTTTGATGTACTTAAAAAACGGTATTTTTTGCACCTTTCAATTCTCCTGTGGGAATTATTATTGAATTGCTCTGTTTTAAGATTTACGTTAGATGCTGCGTTCAATGGAACAGTGCTGGGTGCGCAAAAGTCAAAAACACGTAACTGTTATGTTTTGATATATTAACACGGTGATGTTTTTGCACTTTCAATTCACCTGTGTCTGTTTTGGGGGGGGAATATAGAATTGCTGTTTTAAGTTTTACGTGTAGATGCTGCCCGGCAATGAACAGTGCTGGGTGCGCAAAAGTCAAAAAAAAACGTAACTGTTTATGTTTTTGATATTAATAAACGGTATTTTTTGCACATTTCAATTAACTGTGGTGAATATAAAATTGCTGTTTTAGATTTTTCGTAGTTGATGCTGCGTCAAATGAAAACAGTGCTGGGGTGCGCAAAAGTCAAAAAACACGTACACTGTTATGTTTTGGATATAAAATATACGGTATTTTTTTTTGACACCTTTCAATTCACCTGTAGTGAGCTATAGGAATTGCTGTTTTAAGATTTACGTAGATGTCTGCGTCAATGAACAGTGCTGGGTTGCGCAAAAGTCAAAAAAACATGCTAACTGTTATGTTTGATATAATAAACGGTATTTTTTGCACCTTTCAATTCACCTGGGTGAATATAGAATTGCTGTTTTAAGATTTACGTAGATGCTGCGTTCAAATGAACAGTGCTGGGTGCGGCAAAAGTCAAAAAAACACGTAACTGTTATGTTTTGATATAATAAACGATATTTTTGCACCTTTCAATTCACCTGTGGTGAAATATAGAATTGCTGGTTTTAAGATTTACGTAGATGCTGCGTCAATGAACAGTGATGGGTGCGCAAAAGTCAAAAAACACGTAACTGTTATGTTTTTGATATTAAAATAAACGGTATTTTTTGCACCTTTTTCAATTCACCTGTGGTGGAATATAGAATTGCTGTTTTAACGGATTACGTAGAGATGCTGCGTCAATGAACAGTGCTGGCGTGCGCGAAGTCAAAAAAAAACACGAACTGTTATGTTTTGATATAATAAACGGTATTTTTTGCACCCTTTCAATTCACCTGCGGTGATATAGAATTGCTGTTTAAGATTTACGTAGGATGCTGCGTCAATGAACAGTCTGGGTGCGCAAAAGTCAAAAAACACGTAACTGTGATGTTTTCGTCAGATTCATGGTATTTTTGGCAACAAACAACCTGTGAACCTGGACTACAAGATTGCTGGTTTGTATTTAAGTGCAAGGTGGATATATCAACAGTCACAGGTGTAATGGGTTAAAATTGAACACCTGTCTGAACTGTTATACTGATAATAAAAGTGGAGTTTTGCAGCAACAAATAGAGACGCAGTTACTAGAAATGATGTTATCCAATATAAGTTTCAGGCTTGCCCAATATCCAGGGAAATATTCTCAAATAGCAAACTGTTTATAATAAAGATATTCACTACAATGTCTACACTAAGTCTGGTGAAACTTTATCCAGTGTTCTTTATAGATAGAGCTTGTCTGTGTGTCGCCCGCGAGCCACCCCCCCCCCGCTCCCACAGCCGTGAATTTACACGCGGTAGATGCTGCTTTAAAATCTAAGCATTAACTACATAAAAAGTTCAAATCTCTAATCCTAACTAAAATGGATGGATCAAAGCTAATAGTAGAGGTTTCTCTAGTGCAGAAAAATGACTATTTCGCTGAGCTGTTTGGGACACAGGCAGAAGCGCAGAGGTCCTTATCCCTATGAGGTACGCTAGAGACTCTGAGGCTGAAACAGGGAAACGCTGTTTATGTTAAAACGAAAGGTCATGTGATTTTTCAGCCATATCGCAACATTACACATCCCAGTCATGTCGTCGCACACAACTTCTCACCCTGCTCTATTCTGTAATCTCATTTGCTGGCCGCCAAAATGTACAGGGAATGCGCCGAACAGGCGCGATCTTAATAGATGATGCACAGATTATTAACCTTATTATCGCCATGAACTGGAAAAATTTCGAATCACCATAAAAACCTTGCCGTATTTTCAACTTTGTCGATAAAAATCGCTCAACCACTTTTCATGGGGGGAAAACATGTGCCAGGCAAGGGATGTGCTCCAGACATACCGATTCTTAAGGGCGGCCAGCAGATTTCGCCCGTTATCGTCAACCACCTTGCTTGGCACAAGTTTCTTGGCACCAGCCAGCGCTCGGTTCGTTGCGAGAGCCGTCCACAGATCCTGACCTGTTGGGACGGTCTCCAAAGACAGATTAATTTCAACACGGCCTGGTTTCTCTGGGCACGTGATTGCCACCAGAGGACCTTGAGGGTAAGAACCTGCACCTCCCTGCGGTTTTTTTAAAAGCGTGCGCCGGGGGGTGAGAGCCAAACCCTCACCCCCCGAGAATCCTACCCGCTACCAAGTGGGGCTGTCCCAGAGATTTAGCCCGGGCCCTTGGCCCTGCTTTCTAGTCCAGGGGTCGGTGGTTTAGGGTGGACTTTTCCGGACACGTGCGACAACGCGCTTTTAAAAATTTTTGGGTGACACCCTGGCTGGCCAGGGCCCGGGCGGGTTTTTGGCAAGAAAAAGCCCCGCTCGGCAATTTGTTTTGGGGGCAGGCAAAAAGGCCCTGGGTTGGCGGGGAAACCCATCGTGTCCCCCAGACGGAAAGGGGAAAATTTCCAAGGGCCCAAAAGCCTGGGGAATGCCGACAATTTTTTTTTAGGTTTTGGTTTGGGGTTGGTTTTGGGTTTTAAAATGTTTCTTCTGCTCCCAAACCTGGAAGACAGAAGGTGGCTGCTAAAAAGGCCACTGGGACGGCATGAAAGTGTCAAATGGGGAAGGGGGGGGGGAAGGGATTGGATGGGTTTTTGGGGGGTGCTGGTGGTTTCTGGGCAACGGTGGAAAGGGTTTTAAGCGGAGGCTTTATCCCTGATCATGACTTTTGGAAAACAAATTTGGGATCTTTTGGGAAAGCTTGGTGGTGGCGGAGGAGGAGGAGGAGGCGGGGGACCAAAGGGTGGGACAGTTTCTTGGGGCCCGGCGTAGGGTTGGCCTTTTTTTGGCCAAATGTTGCCTCCATTTTTAAAAATCATTCATTCGCTGATGTGACTTGACATGTTGGTGGTGGTTAACCCCCTAAGGTTTTTTGCCTTACTTTGCGTTTACGACAAAAAAAAGGCATATGACATCTTGGGGGGAACGGGGGTTGTTCAAAAAAGGACAGGCTTGAGAGGTCCTGGACCTTTTCGCGGGCAAAAAGCAGGAGGGGGGTTTTGGGCGCTGCCCCGTGGGGGCGGAATCTTATCAGCGGTTTTTTGGACCCCCCTTCCCCCTTTTTTTGAGGGGAAACCCCGTACGGGAACACTCCCCCTTCGTCTTCCCCCCTTGTCCTTTGATGAAGGGGCTCCCCAAGCAAATTCTGCTAAAAATTTCCAAAGTTGGATACGCAATGACTTTTAATCATTCAAACAGGTGATTTCCCAAGGCCCTGAAAATTTCTGATCCAGGAGCGGGCGGGTACAAGCAAGAGGGACTGAAAAGGCGTTGCCGACCCCCCCGGGGTTTTTTTCCCGTTTGGGCCCGGGGCTTCCTTCTCCTCCTTGATGGCATCAGTAACGGGGCTCAAAAGCAGAGAAAAATAATCCTTTTTGGGCCCCTCTTAATTTTTTTAACATCCCTTCGCCCCAAAAAGGCATTTTGTCATAAAGGGGGTTTTTCAGAAAAATGGATTACCCCACAGTGGTGGGTACACGGGGAGGACATTTGGGTGCTTCTTTTTGGGGCCCCCGGGATGCGGGATGAGCTATGAGACATTTGGGGCCCTTTGACTGGGAGGACGGGAGGTAGAGGGCTGGATGCGGTTTCCCTTTAAACCCAAATAAAGGGGAAATTGGGGAGGGTGTTCGTTACTAAAATTCACGGGGCCCCTGACCCAGCGATAAAGGGGCCTGAGGCCCATGCAACTGACGACCCGCTTGCATGGGGTTTTTGTTGCCACCACGGAAAGGAGCACCTTCTTCGTCCCTCTCCCTCCATTTTCCTAACCCCCTCTTTGCCGCTTCCCACCGGGAATGTCGCCCCTTTTTTCAGAAATAAAAATTTTTTGAAAAGGGTTTAGGGAAAGATTTGGGGGAAAGTCTTTTTTAAAAAGACAAAACAAATCACGGGCTTTTCTAAATCCCTCAAATCAAAAAAAAAAAGGGGCGATTCAAATTTAATGAAATAGATTTATAAAACAAAGCTTGACGGCCCAAAAAAGTAAAAAAAAACCCCTTTTCCTGAAATGTATCCCGGATTTTTAAAAAAGGTTTTTTTTTGGGAACCTTTCATTTCACCTATGGTGACTAAAAATTGCTGTATTCATTTTAACTGAAAAATTTTATTTTAAAAAAAACATAGCTGGCCTGCGCCAAAGTAAAAAAACACGTATTAAAATTGTTTGGGGATAAAAAGGGGTTTTTTTGGCCCTTTAAATTTCCCCTGTGGTGACTAAAAAATTGCTGTATTACATTTAAGTGAAAGGTCCCCTCAATGAAAAAAAGTTTTAGTACCCCAAAGTAAAAAAAACACGTATCGGGAATTGTTTTGGAAAAAAAAGGGGTTTTTTTGGGAACCTTTTCAATTCCCCTGTGGGAAAAAAAATTCCCTGTTTTCAATTAAGGAAATTGTCCCCTCAATAAAACAAAGCTGGCCTGCGCCAAAGTGAAAAAACACGTTTCGGGAAATGTTTTTCAGAAAAATAAAAGGTTTTTTTGGCACCCTTTCTTTTAACCTGTGGTGCTAAAAAAAATTGTGTATTCCCTTTTAAAGGCAAGGTCCCTCAATGAAAAAGCTTTTAGTGCCCCAAAGTGAAAAAACTTGTTTCTGTAATGTATTGGGGATAATAAAAGGTATTTTTGACCCCTTTTAATTCCCCCTGTGGTGACTAAAAATTGCTAAATTAACATTTAAGTGCAAGGTCCCTAAATTGAAAAAAAGTGTAGTGCCCCAAAAAAATTGAAAAAAACCACGTTTCTGAAAGGGGTTTTGGGGATAAAAAAAGGTTTATTTTTTGGGCCCACCTTCAATTCCCCTTTTGGTAAATAAAAATTTGTGTATTCAAATTTAACTGAAAATTGATCTACAACAAAGTGTATTGCGAAAAGTAAAAAATTTTCATGTATCGGAATTTTTTTGGTTAATAAAAGGAAATTTTGGGCCCACCTTTCAATTCACCTGTGGTGTTTTTTCAAAATTGCTTTTATTCTTTTTTAAAAGTGCAAGGTGCCCAAATGAAAAAAAGCTGTAGTTTGGCCCAAAGTAAAAAAAAAACACATTTTTGTAATGTTTTGGGAAAAAAAATAAAAGGTATTTTTTGGCCCCTTTCAATTAAACCTTTTGGGGGACTAAAAATTGCTGTATTCAAATTTAACTGCAAAGTAGATCACAAAAAAAGCTGGCCTCGCAAAGTAAAAAAACCCCGTATCAAATGTATTGGATAATAAAAGGTATTTTTGGCATTTTTAAATTCACCTGGGGTGATTTTACAAAATTGCTGTATTACTTTTAAGTCAAGGTGCCTAATGAAAAAAGCGTGTGCCCCAAAGTGAAAAAACACGACTGAATGTATTCGGATAATAAAAGGTATTTTTTGGGCACCTATAATTCACTGTGGTGATAAAAATTGTTATTAAAATTTTAAACTGCAAAGTTGTCATCAAAAAAAGGGGGCCTGCGCCAAAGTGAAAAAAACGTATCTAAAATTTTTGGGAAAAAAAAGGTATTTTTGGCACCTTTCAATTTCACCTGTGGTGACCAAAATTGCTGTATTCAATTTAAGTGCAAGGTCCCTCAATGAACAAAGTGTGTGCGCCAAAGTGGAAAAAACAGTATCTGTAATGTTTCGGAAATAAAAGGTATTTTTTGGCCCCTATAAATTCCCCCGGGGTGATAAAAATTGCTGTTTTCACATTTAAGTGAAAGGGTGCCTAAATGAACAAACTGTTACTGCGCCAAGTGAAAAACAATCTAAAATGTTTGGGTAATAAAAGGATTTTTGGACCTATAAACCCCTGGGGGAATAAAAAATTGCTGGATTCAAATTTAACTGCAAGGGGGTATAAAACAAAGCGGAAAGGGGAAAAATTTTGAAAAAGAACACCTATCTGAAATGTATTGATAATAAAAGTGGGTTTTGCACCAAACAAAGAGACCTCATTTACTAGAAAAGAGTGTATCCTAATATAATTCAGGTGCCCAAAAAACCAGGAAATATTTCAAAGAAAACTGTTAATAATAAAGCTCTTCAGTCAATGTCTCACCAATCTTGGTGAATATATCCCGTATTTTTTATAGAGCTTTTCTGTGTTCCCCGCAGGGCCCCCCCCCCCATCGCTCTCCCTATGACTTTACAGGGTAGATGCTCCTTTAAAAATTTTTCTACCCAACTCATAAAATTTCCAATCTCTGATCTAAATAATTTGTAAAAATCCAACAACATAGGCTTTCCCTTGGAAAAATAGAAAAATTTGCTGAGCTGTTTGGACATAGGCAGGGCGCAAGTCCCCAAGAAAGAACGCTGAGAGACCGATCATGAACAGGAAAGGGGTGTTTTATGTAAAACGAGGTCATTTTGGGTTTTTCCAGCCAAAACGCAACCATAACATCTCAGTCATGACGTTGCACACACATCTCACCCTGCTCTATTCTGTAAGCTGATTTGCTGGCCGCCAAAATGACAGGAAGCGCCGAAAATGGCGCGATTTTAATAGATGATGCACAGATTTTAACCTAAATTATCGCATGATCTAAAAATTTCAATCAACAAAAAATCTGTGGCAATTTCAACTTTGTCGATAATAATCGCTCAACACTAGACATGAAGTGGTCACAAAATGTAGTTTTGGCAATTTAAAGTTGTTTAGCATACAGTCTCAGTATTCAGCATACAGGATAATTGGTGTTCAATTTGAGTAGATTGACTTTTATGCAGTGATACCAATTATGTGTAACCTTTTTATTTTTTATTTATAAACTAGCAAAAGGAGATGTTTTGAACTTTTAATATTTTTTTTTTATTTTTTATTTTTAAAACTTGTAATTTTTTATTTTCAGAATAATACTTCTAGTTCCCCTAGGGTACTTGGCCACTAGGGGGCTCAATCACTTTTACACCATTCTGCATCATATGGATAATGAAGGAGGGTGTACTAAGATGGCGCTTCTATTACTTCCTGGTGGTGGCATCTAAATGGTTAATCATCAGGAATCAGAGCCAGCACTAATCCCTGCTGTTAGTGGCGCGTGTTAGTTGTACTTAAATTTATGTGTTGAATCAAGTTAAACTCCACCTGTTCAGCTGGGTATTTTAGGGCAAGTAAAATGCTTGTTCTCTACACAGAACATTATAACAAACCGGTCAGTTTGTAATCTCATTCTCAAGTAGTTATCCCTTAAAAAAGAATATCTACAGACCAAGTTTAGTTCAAACAGTTACATTTACTTTTCTCCACATGCTGCGGCACTGTGGGTATTGTGGTTACAATACTGTTATTCAATGTTTCAGAACACAAATTAATAGAATATTAAAATTGACGGAGTATTCCCATCTCAGTGTACTTATATACTAAATCAGTGTATTTATCTAAACTATCTAATATTGAAATTGAAACGAGAAGGACAAGCTGCAAGGTTATGCAAATCTAGGAAATATCAGGTGTTGCTATGATCTGCATATTATCACATTTTCAAGTATCTGGCTCCAATCTGTGAAATGTGGTCAGATTGAAAGCAAATTTTTTTGGTACATGAAACTAAAAAAATCAAATTGAGTGGTGTGTAATGATTGTGCGAGGCCTCCTGTTCAGAATAATGCCCTGTAGTGATCCATTCTGTACTTTGAAAATTGGAGGTCACATCCACAGTCAAAACACAGATTCGGCATAAACCATCAGAAGATGTTTGCAGACAACCAGCTACAGGTGCTCCATTGACCTCATGAAACCAATCTCAAAGTGGTGTACAGCATAATGGCAACAGAGACTGGGATGAAAGTCAATTCTCTTTATTATTATTATTATTATTTATTTTAGAGAGCCATTAATTCCAGGGCGCTGTACATTTAAGGGGAATTACATACATAACAAATATTGAACAAATACAATGGTGACAAAAATGACTAGTAACTGAAACAGAGAGGAAAGAGGACCCTGCCCGCGAGGGCTTCCAATCTACAAGGAAGATGATAACTCCTGCTTTTGTCTCATATGCCACCAATAGGCCACCATTGAGGCAAAGCCATGAAAGAAACATCACACAGGTCTTACTCCAGGGATTATGGTTTGAGATGGGCTAATTTCTCAAAAATTAGATTCGGTGACTTCGCCGGATTTTTCGACAAAATTCGTTTCGGTCCGAATTGCTTTGGGTGAATCGCGTTAAAAAACAGCTATTTCCGGGCTGCACAGAGCCTGCATTGTGCTGTAGAATGTTGTGCCATGCTTAAATATGCAGAAGGAGCTTGGTTTGGTCTTTATACAATGTTGTGTTTTAGTATGACACGCACATGACTGCCGCCGCTCTTAGATTCGCTTCACTATAAAATTCCCTGGGCACTTAAGAGGGCAAAACTGACCAAAAAACTGAAGCGGGAATGTAGCCTGATAAAATCAAGCTGAGTGCTCAGGTGGCCACATCAGTGACAGAGTCTGAAGGTGACGGCAGCAGCCACAGCAGCATGAGGTCAGAGAGTGGCACAATGACATTCTGGAGGTGGCAAAACACAAGGAAGCCACAGAGTGGCACAATGACAGAGTGTGGAGGTTACGGCAGCAGCCACAGCAGCAGCATGAGGTCAGACAGTGGCAGAATGACATTCTGGAGATGGCAAAAACAGGAGTAGGCCACAGAGTGGCACAATGACAGAGTGTGTAGGGCACTGCAGCAGCCACAGCAGCAGCATGAGGTCAGACAGTGGCACAATGACAGCGTGTGTAGGTCACGGCAGCAGCCACAGCAGCAGCATGAGGTCAGACAGTGGCACAATGACATTCTGGAGGTGGCAAAAACAGGAGTAGGCCACAGAGTGGCACAATGACAGAGTGTGGAGGTGGGTGGCAATACCAGTCCCTGGTAAAGATGGTGGTAGGCAGATGGAGAAACTGGCAGCAGATGTGTGGCATCAGGCGGGTGGCGGCATCAGAATAGTGGCTGAGGCAGGTAGTTTGAATCCAGACTCATTTCTCACAGTTTGGGTGAGGCATCATGGCTGATGTAGTCTGACGCCTAAGGTATTGGTGTGTGGAAATCCTGGCCGATCCACGCCTGATTCATCTTGACAAAGGTCAGTCGTTCCACATTTCCCGTGGACAAGCGGGTTCTCCTTGGGGTAACGATGGCCCCCGCCGCACTGAACACCCGCTCTGATGCCACACTACTGGTCGGGCAGGACAGCTTCTCCACTGCAAACTCGGCAAGTTGCGGCCACACATCCAGTTTGGCTGCCCAGTAGTCCAGCAGACCTTCTAACTGGGGTGGCAGAGTGCATCTGGACCGAGAGATGATGGCAAAGAGAAACAACTTCCTTCTGCAGAGGTGGTGGAGCCTTGACTGGCATGCGTGCCCCTGGGCGCTGCTGCTGCTGTTGCTGCGGCGGCTGGACGGACCACCACATATGAGACACGTTTCTCCCAGGCCACCGGATGGTGACACTGCATGTGTTAACGCAGGGCCGTGGTGCCAACGTTAGATCCCTGGCCACACTTCACTTTCTGCCCACAGATTCTACATATACCCATATTTGGCTCCTCCGGTGTCTTAGAACTGCCACACCGCTGAGTAGCTGATTTTACCGCCAACGCTCAGCACTGAGTGACTACTACCGCCGCTGCCTCACTGAGCACCTGTGCCGCTACTTCCTTGGACCTGCGAAGTGGGTTTTCTACCCTGTGGCCGCTTGGCTCCCGACCTCACACTGCTGCTACCCTGCTGACTCACGGCCACACAACCCACTTGCTGGCTGCGCCGCTGCCTGACGCACAAGCTGACGCCCTCTTTTCCTGACGACGATGAAGCCCTTGCTTCACCCAGCTCCCAAGTGCGGTCGGCTACATCAGCATCGATTTATGGTGCGTCGTCCCTGCTGTCCTCTTCGCCGGTCTTGGTATGCAGAGGCTGACCCCTCACAACATGACCTCCCATGCCACTCTCCACATCTATACCTTGCCGCCAACTGCAAGAAGCAGGGGATATTGGCCCCATTTCTTCGCTGCCAAGTAGCTGCTGACTGTCCTCCTCATCCTTGCTGTTTAGTGGCACTGAGACCAGACCACATAGTAGATCTCTGGCTGAGGTAACCGGATGGGACAGGACAGGTGAGGGCCGCTGACCCGCTCCCGGGCCATGCCAACTAAGGGTTGTGTCTGACGTTCCCACCGACTCTTGGCTGGGGATTTCAGATGTCATCTGGGAGGAAGTGGATGACCTAGTCAACCAATCAAGAACCATTGGGTTGCTGAACAACACACAGCTGCTAGATGACAGCGGCAGTTGTGGCCTCACCGAGTGACCCCTGCTGCGACATCCCCTTGCTGTGTTGTGACCTGGGCCTGCTTCAGGAATGTTTGTGCCACTGCCCCCCACAGGTGAAAGCCTGAAACCTCTCTGTCTGAATACGTTTGTTCTAAAATGTACAGACATGTTTGATAAAGATATTGTATATGAAAAAATAAACCCCTGATTTGACCCCAAAATAAAAGCCACTAACAAGCGGGGGTAACCCTTGGATATAAATTGCCCCCCCAAAGGGGGGGGCAGGAAAAATGTATTGTATGTCCCTTTAAAAACACTGTGTATTTTACTGAATATAAAAGCAAACAGGCTTAATTAACCTTCAAATATGAATTATGTACAAAAAAAAATTCTTCTTTGGCGGTAAAAAAGACGTTTCTTTTACTAAGTACAATGCAAAAAAAAAATTATTAACCTTTGGGATTAAATTGCGCAAAAAAAAATATGTCCCAAAAATTTTCCCGTTTGTAGCGTTTTAAAAAGGCGTTTTTTTTGACTCCTGGAGCCCCCAACAAAAACGGCTCCACCTCCAAGCGTATTTTACTAGCCTATTTCCCAAAATGACGGAGTCATGAGGGATGCCTGTATTCACTAATTCCTGTTTCCACTGTGAATTCTCTTAGACATATTGAATGGGATTTTTATGGCTTTGTTTATGGGTGTTTAAATATTTTTATGATCACTTTTGGTTTTAATAAAATCCTTTTTATATCAGAAAATGGTGTGTATTTTACGGTACACAGCCCCCAGAAAAAAAATGTAATAAAACCCCGGTTATAATTATCTCAGGCAAAATTTCTTTTTTGGCGGTGAAAAAAAACGTTTCTTTTTTTGACCACAACAGCAGAACAAGCTTAATTAACCCCCGGATCTAAATTGCGCAAAAGAAAATGAGCAACCAAAAATTCCAGCTTTGGGGAGTGTGTTAAAAAGGGGCCCTGTATTTTACCCCCGGGTTACCCCAGAAAGAAAAAATTTTTTAATTAACCTTCGGTTATGAATTTTATGCTCGGAAAATTTTTTTTGGGGGGAAAAAGAACGTTTTTTTTTAGTGACCACAACAGAGAAACGCTTTTTAAACCCCGGGGTCAAATTGGCAAAAAGAAATTTTGCAACCAAAAATTACCAGCTTTTTTAGTGTTTAAAAAGGCGTGTATTTTATGGGACACGCAAAGAAAAATTGTAAAAACCTTCGGTTTTGAATTATGCTACGGCAAAATTTCTTCTTTGGCGGTGAAAAAAGAACGTTTCTTTTAGTGACCCCAACAGAAGAACAACGCTTAATTAACCCCTGGATTAAATTGCGCAAAAGAAATGAGCAACCAAAAATTACCAGCTTTGTGTGTGTTTAAAATGGTGTGTATTTTTTGGTGCACAACAACAGAAAAAAATTGTAATTAACCTTCGGGTTTTAAATTTTGTACATGCAAAATTTTTTCTTTTGGGGGGGTGAAAAAGAACGTTTTTTTTTGTGTCCACAAACAGAACAACCTTAATTAACCCTGGATCTAAATTGCGCAAAAAAATAGCAACCAAAATTACCAACTTTGTAGCTGTTCAAAAGGCGTGTTTTTACGGTACACAAAAAACAGAAAAACTTGTAATTAACCTTCGGTTTGAATTTTGCTACAGGCAAAATTTTTTTCTTTGGCGGTGAAAAAAAACGTTTCTTTTAGTGATCACAACAGCCCGAACAACCTTTAAATTTAAACCCCTGGATCTAAATTTCGCAAAAAAAATGAGCAACCAAAAATTACCCGCTTTGAGAGTTAAAAAGGCGTCTATTTTTCGGTAACAAAAACAAAAAACTTGTAATTAACCTTCGGTTATAATTATGCTACAGGCAAAAATTTCTTCTTTGGCGGGAAAAAGAACGTTTCTTTTAGTGACAAACGCAGAACAAGCTTTAAATTAAACCCTGGATCTAAATTTCGCAAAAGAAATAACAACCAAAAAATTTAAAGGGATTTGGATTTTAAAAACGCTGTTTCTTTAAAGAATACAACAAGAACAGGTTGATAATCTTGGATATTCAATGGCTGAAGAATGGAGTAGCATTAAAATGTATATGCGCTGCATTTGGGCCACACTAACTTTAGTTCAAACCCCCAAATTCCGAATTAGAAATAAGAGAAAGCAGTCCTGAGACAAGTGTAAACACCCCCCCAAAAAAGCGTATAAAATGAGTTCTTTAGTTGAGATATACAAGCAGCCGCGGCAGAACCTTTCCCACACGTACAGTGAGGCGGTATGAGCTGCCCCGTCGCGCCCCGGGCTTATATGTGCGGTGAGTCACAGAATCCCCCCAGCTCTGTTGGCTTCTCTCTGCAATGTCATGTTCTACGCCCTTTTCCTCCCAGACTTCTTTGCCCCATGTAACCCATGTGCTCCAGCCATTTTATTAATCAAAAGCACATTCATTCCCCCGAATCACACAAACTTCGTTCAGAATCAAAGTTTTCCCGAAAATTTTAAAGAATTCCACTTTGTTAGAATCGATTCGCCCATCTCTAATTATGGTGTGGGTATAATGTAAGGTAGCCGGAGCCCTCGAGTCCTCATTTCACGTATAATAGCAGCTCAGTGTTACATTGACTTAGTTATGAAACCAGAGTTACAGTGTTTTCTACAATGTATTCCAGCAGCCACTTTTCAACAGAACAATGCCAGGCTGCACATTGTCAATGCTACTGTAAGCAGCCTGAATAGTTTAAACTTGTTACCAATGCCTGCAGTGTCTCCAGACTTGTCTCTCAGCAACCTGGGCGCATCATTGGTCATCAATTGCAAAGGACCTTCCAGCATCCAATCTTGGTTATGTGTGTATCCAAGTGCATGTGTGGTATCCAGGTACCCAGGTACTGCTGCTGAGTGAAACGGTTGTCATGTGGCAGTAGATCTGGTACATTTTTTCACAATTCTTGTGAGTTAGAAAATATATAATGCATTTTAGTTTGTTTTTATAATCTTTGGTTATGTGTTACATGAGGGTTAACTAATGTGAACATCTTTGTACTTTGTTTTTCCATATACTGGGGTTTTGTATCCGCATGAGAGTTGGGTATTCACAATCAAAATTGTTATTGTTGTTATGGGAAATTACTGGAACCATGTGGGAGCAGTCTCCCAGCTCCTCCCCTCACATCTTCAGGCTGGAGAAAAACCCTTTTTGGGTTAGTTTGGTCTATCCAGGTGGGGGGGGACAGTAAACCTCTTGGGAATGCTTTGTTAAATTTTATTTTTAAATTCACAGAAAAAAAAATTTTAAAAAGGGTTTTACTTTTAAAAAAAAAATTTTAATTTACATATAAATAAAAATACACAAAGGCCCAAAAACCAAATTCTCAACCCCCAAATACACCCATAGCAAAATCCCGGGTTAAAAGAAGGGAAAACCATAAAAAAGGTTAATTTGGTTTTTTTAAAAAAAATTTAGCGGGATAGGTCTAAAAATAAACCCTTTCCCATCTTTTCAACTACCAACAACAGAGTAATGTCCCAAAAAAGGGAGGGCCCCCATCCATGGGGTGGGAAAAAATCCTGGGATTTCCCTAATACATTTTTATACAAAAAAGTCCCCGGGAAAAAAGTGTAAATTTAATACTGTTATATCTATAAAAAGATACATACTTAGAGGAAAATAATAAAGAAAACTATAGAAAGGGACCAGGAAAAGTTTCCCTTGGGAAAGGGGGCTATCCAAAGGGAATTTGAATTACAATCTCCCTTCAATAAAGCCCGGGGAAATCAAACAGGAAAAAAATATTAGTACCCCTTTAAAAAAACGGGGATGGGGGGTTGGTAGGGGGAAGGGGGGGTTTTTTTAAAAGGGTTTTCTTAAAATGACAACTGGTCAACGGAAAATTTTTAAAAATCCTCAAAAAAACACTGGGGTGTTTCTTTCCCCAGGGGGACCAAGACCTTAAGGGGGGTTTTTGGCTTGTTCTTCCTTTTATTTCACATTTAGGCGGGGCGTGCTCGTTTTGGGGTTTGGATAGTCCATGGGTTAAATTTAAAATCCCCCCCTTAAAATTTAAAGGGGCACATGGCTGAGCGAAAGGGCCCTTTGGGGGCATGTTTAGATGCGGAAAAAAGTAAAAATTGGCCCCAATATTTTGGGCACAGACAAAGAATTCAAAAAAGGGTACAGCGACTGGAAAAGGGGAAAAAGGGGATTCGGGATTTTTCCTAAATTTGGGACCTGAAGGGGTGGTTTATGTTTTTTTTCCTTTTGAAAAGGGTAATCCCCGGGTACGGGGGAAGGGAACCCCCAAGGGAAGCGATAAAAGTTGGGTTTTGGGGAAAAGCCCCCTTGGGGGGCCCATTGGGAAATCGTCGGGACCACCCATTTCCCTTCTTTTTGGTTTACCAGGGCGGTTGTGTCGTTTTGGACAAAAAGTTCCCGGGGATTGGGAAAAAAAACCGAAATCCCCAAAGGGAAAAGGGGGGGTTTTGGGCTTTAAAAAAAAAGGGCTAAAAAAGGAAACTGAGTGGAGGGTTCAGGTTGGGAAAAACAGTTAACCCAAAAGGGGATTAAATGAAATCCTCTACTTCGGATGCAAAATAAAAAATAGTACACCAAACCCTTGGAGGTGATCGGAGCGAATGCTCTTTACCCCTTAGGTATATTAATTTTCAATTGAATTTTTATCTTTATATTAGTTAATTTTTTTAATATTTTTTTAAAAATTATTCCCTTTTTTTACTTTCAGTGTAATTCTCCATTTTGGGTGGGTTTTTATCTTTCCCCTTGTATATTTTTTTGGATTACCTGTGGGATATTTGTCCCTTTTGGGCATCAAATTTATTTATTTTTCCTAAAATTTTCGGGGAAAAATAGCCCCTATAGGGAATCTGTTTCCCAAAATATTTTTTTTAGTGGGTGCATTTTTGTCTCAATATCTTTTACGCACTGTTTCCCCATTAGGGCCCAGTTTTGGCCCATAGGACCTGACTTTGTTAAGAAAAGAAATGTTTATTTGTGTATTGTGCTGATCTATGTATGATAACCTTTTAACATCTTAAAAATACGGGGGCCTTTTTCGGCCCCTCCCAATAGCAAAAAAGGTTTCCTTTTTCTTGGTGTATAGGGCCAGGTACGGAATTTGGCGATTTTCGCGCTTTGGTGTGCTTTTTTAAGACACCCCGCGGGAAAGATTTAAAACCGGGGGCTCCCCATCGCGTCGTAGCCGTTTTTTTCCCTCCGTGGGAGGGTAACACAGGTAAGTTTTCGATTTGGGGCTATAAAGGGCCCCCGGGTGAAACCTATATAGGGAATTGTTTAAGGTTCAACCCCCATTTTGGGAACCACTTTTCATTGTTTTTCCCATTTTGATAGGGGGTAATTTCATTCGGGATTTCCCCCAAAGGTTTAAAAGAAAAAACCTTGTCTTTTTTTGGGGGGCCCTTTGGATCGAAAACCCCCTTGGGGGAAACCCCCAAAAATTATTGGGGGGGGAAACCTGGGGTTTCCCCCCCCCCCCCAGGAAAGGTATGAAACTGTTTTTTTCCATTTCCCGCAAAAAGGGTTTTACCCCTGGTGTACAGATGAGTATACGTTGTGCTTTTATTTTGGGGTATCGGCAAATATGGGAGTACAGAGGGGCCCCTGTAAGGTTCAATTTTTTTTGGCCCCCCCTAGGTGGCATTCTGCTGTTTATCTTTTGGAAAGGGCTTGCTTAGGTTAATTTTTTTATTTTCGCCCTTAATTTACCCGTAATTTAATATTAACGGGTATTTTTCAC
The DNA here is from genome assembly GCA_025379985.1 of Phyllomedusa bahiana. Lineage (NCBI taxonomy): Eukaryota > Metazoa > Chordata > Amphibia > Anura > Hylidae > Phyllomedusa > Phyllomedusa bahiana. The sequence goes on along the minus strand of JAODAL010033246.1, from coordinate 24,500 downwards.
TTTTTTCCGGGTTTGACTTTTTTTTGGGGAATATATGTATTAGGGGGATTTCCCAGGGATTGGGCCCCGATGGATGGGGGCCGCCCTTTCGGGCGATTATCTGTCCGTGTGGGGAAAGTTGGATAGATGTAGGGGTTAAATTGTGGCCAAATCCCCCTAATTTTTTATTTTCCCAAATTTACCTATTTTTTTTGGTTTTTTCCCTTCTTTCCCCCCCGGGGAAATTATGCTTTTGGTGTATTTGGGTGTTGAAAAAGGGGGTTTTTAATGGGCCATTTTTTATTTTTATAATATTAAAATTAAAAAAATTTATTTTTTAATAGTAAGCCTTTTTAGTTTTTTTTCTGTGAAAAAAGTTTTTTCTGGGTTTTCCCTTTTTCCCCCTCCAAAAAAGGGTTTTTGGATTTTTGTGACTTTTGCTTGGTTTGGTTTGGGGGCTCTAATTAATGGGGGGGAAATTTTTTGGGGGTACCGATCCAGGGAGAAAAGGGTTTGGGCTTAATGGGGGGCCCAAAAAGGGGTTTTTTTCAAACAACAAAATAAGAGTTTAAGGACGGGGGGTATTTTGTGGACTTAAAAACCCATTTTTAATTTGATTATAGGTTGGATATCGAGTAATTTTTAAAAAAACCCCAGGGGGGGGTTTTTAAACGGGGCCCCTGGAAAAAATAAAATTTAAGGGCCCAAGGAAGAAATTGCCTTTGGGCCCTGAGAATAAATGTGATTTTCCCGCAAACCTTTTTCGGGGGTTTTCTTTTAAAGGCAAAATCAAGAAGTGGGAGGCAGGGAAAACTTTTTAAAAAAAGCTCTTGAAAACAGTTAATGAAAATTTTTGGGTTAAAAATGAGGAGAAAAAAACCCTAGAGAAAAAAAACTAAAACATCGGAATGATTTTAAAAAAGAAAAAAACCCTGAAATTTAAAGGGGGGATCCAAAAATTTTGCAAGGAGGAAAAGAATTTTTTTCCAAAACGCATTAAAAATATCAAAAATTCAATTAAAAAAAAAAGGAAAAACACCGGGCATTTTTTTAATCGAGATTTAAATTTAAATTTTTCGTGATTCAAAAAGACTTTTTCCTTCCTTGGGGAAAAAAAAAATTCTAAGGGAAAATTGAAAATTTTTATTCCTTTTAATCCGGAAAAAATGCGGAACCCGGGACAGTAGTCGTTTGGGAACGGGAGGAGGGGAAAGGGACATATAGAGGGGAAGATCCCCATAAAAATTACCCCAAACCCTTTGGGGAAATTCAAAAACGGGAGACCCGTGCCTTTTTGGAGGGAAGAGCCCAAATTTTAAAAGGGTAAAATTTCCCCAAAAACCCCGTTTTTCAAGGGGGGGTTTGGAGGGGGGAATCCCGGGGGCCTTCCTCCTCATCTTCTTCCCCCTTCTTGTCCGCGGGGGGTTTTTCCCCCAAAACCCTTTTTTGGAAGTAACTTTTTTCAAACCGATACCCCCCAAAATTTAAAAAACAAGAGGGGGAAGGAAAGAAAGATAGGGATTTTGGGGATAGTGAAAGGAACCCAAATTTGGGTTCAACCTCTAAAAGAGAACAAACCCGAAAGGGGAAAAAGAAAGGGTTTTTCTTAAAGAGGTTTGGGTTTTTTTTTGCCCCCTTTTACCGGGTTTTTAAAACGTTTTACGGGGTTCAAGGGTATTTAAATTTTTTTTGGGAAAAATTAAAAAGGGGTTTAAGTTCTTCAAAAAAGGGAACAAAATTTTGTGTACAAAATTCTGGGTTTTAAGATTTAAAAAACTAGAGGGGGGGGTGAAAAACCCCTTAAAAGGGACTGTTGGGAAGGAAAAAGGGGGGTAAAACAACCTGGCTTGTATAAAAACCCTTAAAAAAAAAAGAATCAGTTTTTTTTTTTGCCCCCAAATTTAATCCTACACCGGAGATCGATAAAATTTTTTGGGGCATTGGTTGAGAGGGTTTTTTTAAGGGGTTTGGGGAGGGGAAAAACGGGGGGGAAAACAGGGAAATCGGTTATGGGAAACCCCAAACAAATCGGGAGTGCGGGGAGAGGGAGAGTTTTAATTAAATTTTTGGAAAAAAGGACCCCAGCTAGAAAATAAAGCCGTCAAATAAAGGGGGTTTAATTTTTGGTCATTTTTGGACCAGGGGACCAGTTTTGTAAATTTGCATGAAAACCCCTGGAAAAAAAAAAGGAAATTTTTAAAAAAATTTTTGAAAAAGGGGGAAAACCCCAACCGAAGAAATATTTCAAGGACCTGGGGGGTTTTTGGGTATTTAAAAGCTCTTGGGAAAAACGGAAAGGGTGGTTTTTCTGGGAATAAATCACATTTTTTCTCCCAAAAAAACCCAAAATTGCAAACTTTCAACTCCCTCCCTAAAATACAAAAGGGCCCTTAGCCCGTTAAAGGGGACCCCCTTTTGTTTCAGGGATAAAATTTCCTTTTACCAAAAACTCGGTATTTATTTGTTTGGGTGTTGGGAGATTTTGGGTTAAATGGTTTTGGCCCTCCTTTTATCAGGGGGATATTTTCGATTATGCGCAGAATTGAATTTAAAAAAATTTTTGAACCTGATGTAAAATTTAAAGCCCTTTTGGGACTTTGGGAAGCGCTTTACAGAAAGCACCATCATGAACTGGGCCCTTTAAAGGGCGTGGCGCATTTTTTCTGAGGACAGGGGGGGTTTACATTTTTAAAAACCATTTCCCTTTTAATTTTTAAAAACTCCCTGGGAGTTCGCCCTGACCCATAACTCCCCCCCCCCCCATCTTCGGCCCCCAAGGGCCCTACCCCCAGCTCAGGGGCACTTGCGATGGGGAGCCCGTGTCCCTTCCCCACATACGCAAATTTGTTCCTGGGCTGGGGGGAGGAGACCATGGTTTTTTCGAGGAGGAAGGCAATAATTTATGCCCCATTATTATTTGGGGGGAGATATAAATTTATGATGTCCTGATTTTGTGGCAAGGGTCCGGGGAAGGTTTAAACCGGGGTTTGTTGGAATTTTTTTAATAACCCAAACCCAAAAAGGTTTTAACGGTTTTTTCCAGTGAAATTAGTGATTTTAAAGGGGCTTCTTTTTGGATTGAAGATTTTTATAGGGTAAATTTTGGGCAGGATACGAAAGGCCCAAAATATAGAAAGTCAAAATCGACGAACAACCTCCCTTTAGATTTGGGAAAATCATCACCCGGTTTTTCCCCGGGAAAAAAGGGGAATTCCCCAAAGGGGGCAGTATTTTTGGATTAGGGGGAATTGCTTTCCCCCATTGAAGGCCCTTTTTAACCCAAGAAGGGGGCCTCCAGGAAAGATTTTTTGGAAAGGGGCTAAAACGATGAATGTATTACAATCTGCCCTTCAATCATGCCCCAGGGGTCAAAACAGGGCTGAAACCCTTTTGTACCCCGTAAGAAACCCAAAGAGGGAAGGGGAGGGGGAAGGGGTTTTTGGAAAAAAAAGGTTTCTTTTTGACAAAAAATGTCAACGGAGTCTTTAAAATTTCCCCAAAAAAAAAACTGGGGTGTTCTTTTAGTGTTTTCCAAGACCTTAAGGGGGGTCCGGCTGATCCAAACCCAAATTTGTCACATTTAGGGCGGGGGGCCCGATTGGGGGTAGGGGTAGTCCCTAGTCACTAAATCCCCCCTAAAAAAATAAGGGGGAATGGCTAACGTTTTTGCCCATTGGGCCCTGTTTAATGCGGCAAATGTTTTCAAAGGGCCCCTAAAGTAGCACAGACTAAAGCTTCAAAAAGTACAGCGAAGGGGAAAAAAAATATGTGATTTTGGGATTTTCTCAAAAATTTTTACTCTGAAGGGGGGTGGTTTTGTTATTACCGTGAATGTAATTCCAGTACGTGGGGGGAAAACCCCAAGAGGGGATAAAAGTTTGGTTTGGGGGAGCACCTGGGAGACATTAGGAATCGTCGGGAAAACCCCCTTGTCCCCCTTTTTGGTTTTTACCCCCCCGGCGGTGTGTGTCTGGGGTAAAGGGTCCTGGGGGGGAGAAAATACAGAAATTTGCCAAAGGAAGGGTGATTTTGGGGGGAAAAAACTGCAAAAGGGAAAGGGAAAATGTGTGGGTGTTCGGTTGGGGAAACCCGGGTTTAAACCAAAGGGATTAAATGAAATCCCCTACTTTTTGGGTTTTCTATTTATAAAAATTTTGTTTCACCATACCCCCTGGAGGTGAACGGAGAAAAATGCCTTTAGTAGTATATTTTAATTTTCAATTTAATTTTTATCTTTTTATTAGTTAAGTTGTTATGATCTTTTTCAAATTTTTGGGGCCCTTTGGTTTCTTTTCCCGTGTAATTCTCCCCTCTTTTGGGGGTTTTAACTTTTGCCCTTTTTATATTTATTTTGGATTAAACCCGTGGGATTTTTTTGTTCCCCTTTTCATCTATTATTGTATCTTTCCCCGAATTCGGGGGAAGGGTAGTCCCCTATAATTGAAAACTGTTTTTCCCTAATAGGTTTTTTTAGTAGGTGCGTTTTTTTGTCTCAATTTTCGTTACGCCTTTTTGGGCCCTTTTGGACAAGGGTAGGAATTAAGGGGGCCGGGGGAAAATGAAAAAAAGGGAAAAGGGAATGTGTTTTTGGGGTATTGTGCCCGATTTATTTTATTAAACCTAAAACTTCTTTTGAAATACGGGAAAGCTCGGTTTCCCCCCCTAGCTAAAAAAGGAAAACCCTTTTTTTTCGTGTTAAAAGGGGGCGCAAAGGGAAGGGGAAAAGCGTACTTTTTTCCGGGAAGCGGGTGTGCATTTTAAGACACGCCGGGGGGAAAGAGTTTTAAAACCCGGGCTGGGGCAAGCGCGATCGTAGCCCCTTCTTCCTGGGGACGTAAAAACAGGTAAACTTTCATTGGGCTATGAAGGCCCCCCCTTTTACCTATATAGGGATGTTTTGTCTTTTAATTTCCCAAATTTGTTCCCCCAAACATTTGGGTGTCCAATTTTTTTGATTGGAGTAACTCGATTTCCCGAGTCCCAACGTTTTGAAGACAACCTTTTTTCACTTTTTTTCCCCTGAATTTTGAAAACCCCTGAGGAAACCCCCATATTAAATTTGGGGGGGGGAAACGCCCTCGGGGGACATGGAGTTTCACTGTTTCAGTTCCCCAAAAGGGTTTCCCCCCGGTTTTTTCAGATGAATTATACGTGGGGCATTATTGTTTTTGGGGGGGTCGGCTATTTATTTGGGGTTTCAGAGTGTCCCCCGAAAAGGGTATCTATCTTTGGCCTAAAGGGGGCATTCTGCTGTTAAAATACTGTTTATTGGGGCTTTTGGGGTTTTTGAACCTTTTATGGTATTTTTCCCCGTTTTAATTATCGTATTTTGGTTTTTAATTTACAAAAAGTATTATTTTAAAACTTTTTCCCGGTGGGCTTTTTTTGTTTAAAATAATTTTTATTTTGGGTTCCCAGGATTAGGCCCCCGATTTGGGTGGGGGCCGTCCCTTTTGGGACGAAATTTCTCTGTTCCCTGTAGGGAGTTTGATTGGGTGTAGGGGTTATTGTTTAAACCCATCCGCTAAAAATTTTTTAATCACCACTCCTATTTATGGGGGTTTTTCCCTTTCCCTTTTTCCTGGGATTAAGCTTTGGGGGTGTAAATTTTTGGGGTTGGAGGGTTAGGTTTTTTTGGCCATTGTGTAAATTTTTAAAATTATGGGAAATTAAAAGTTTTAAAATTTTTTAAAAAGTAAGGGCCTTTTTAGTTTTTTTTTTGTGAAAAAAGTTTTTTTCTGGGGCCGCTTTTTTCCCCCAAAAAAGGTGGATTCTGTGACTTTAAAGTTATATTTACTCTAAGAAGTCCTAGCTCAGAAACGTAACCACAGTTTGACTAATTCCTGGTCATCCCTACATACAACATTCTGCTGGTGAAGGCATTACTTTAACTCGCTTAAGTCGTCTACGGTTGATATACCCGGCATCGTTTGAAGTCTCATGACATCCTGCTATACTGCCTTCTTTATTCACCTCTGGTGAGAACCAGTGCTAGGCCACTTCCACGTCAATAATTTAGTAGGCCCTACCTCCTGCGATAGAGAACGGTAGAGCAAAGTAACCATGAGTACTTAAGTCTCTTATTCACTGAGAGCCACCCCTTGAAGGTCCCTCCTTCAGTGAAACGTTGCTTGGACTGTGTTTTCCCATAAATATATCCTTTATACAGTATAAGAAGTCATATGAACCCAATTGCCATCAGAGACTCCTGTTTATAGCAGACAAGATAAACATCTCCTCTCATATGTAAACATAGTGAACTCTCTCTACCTTGCAATAAAGAGAGACAGTAATCTGCTATTACTGTTTCATGAACTACATTCAGTAAATAAGTGCGATGTGTAAAGTTCACGAGTGTCTGGCTGGTTTCAATTGCACCAACATCAGGGGCACCGTAACACCAGACATCAATACTACAGGAGTTCTCCGTGGGGTCCCAGACTGTCTCCAATCATGCAAATCTCTCCTACTGGCAAAAGCTGTAGACATGAGGGAAGCGTTTAGGTGTCCAGTGCTCCACTCCAGCCACTGTGACGACACTAACTGCCGTCTATGGAACTTCAAGTCCCAGCTGGCCTCATCATAACATCTATTACCTTTCCTCGTGGTTCACAACACATGCCAGATGGCATAACTTTCCTGTGACAACCATTGATAACCTCACTGATGCTAGTTTGTGCATGGTGCTCATTCTCAATGCTGAATAAATTGAGATGTTCTGAATGTTTTGTTTCCAATTTATTATTTGCATTTCATTAGCATGTCTATCCATTCCATCATTTCCATAATTCCAAGACTTTTCCATCTTGGTGTTGCAATTTCCACATTGAGAAGTGTAAACACTCTGTTTTCTTAATATTTTACCTTTCTTTTGCTCATTGTTTACTACTTGATGTCTAAGGTTATGCCCATCATTTCGTCCTAGCAGTGGTGGCCATGGCTGCACAGCACGGTATCTTGTTTTCTTCAGTGATAAGGGCTGGGATCTCTGGAACACGCATTCACATGTGTGCACCACATTGAACTTGTATTCACATCTTTCGAGCAGCTCTAGGGCACACACAGAAACCCTGGAGCTGTTCAATAAAGCTTAAGAGTTCACGGAGATGCTGAGTCTTTCTAGAGGCTTGCACAGTGTGCTTGCTCTGAAGCACTATTATAGGTAAAAATAGACATATCAGTGTGGATTTTAGAACAAGCATGATGTACATTGTCAAACCAGCAGCATGTCAGTATGTAAACTGTATTATATATGTAAACCATATATTCTCTGCATATTCTGTCCATCTCACAGTAATGAGAAGTATGCAGATCACGTGATTTACAGAGAGTATATATGGATTTTTTCTACTTGGTGTACTCAATGTGGAATAAACTGAGACAGTGCACGGATAGTTCAACAGGAGATAATGTGGGGTAATCAAACTTGGAAATGAGCACTGGGCTGAAGAACCTGGAGAGAGATGTGTAAGAGAAACAGGGAGAACGAACTATTTAGGTGTTTAACGGGAAGCTTGTGGCAATCACACTTATCATAGCTGGATGTCACAAACAAGCAGCTGCTAAGTCAATTGATGTTGACAAATATTGATGTTTTCACATTATAATTTTGGTACTTTTCCAGGAAAGGGTGGCTTGCCTGAATTTGTTACTAAAATAAATTTTAAAATGCCCGGGTTTTTGGGTATGGGGAAAAGAAAGAATAAAAGGAGGGGGGGAAAAGTTCAGAAAATTTGATGGGAATACCCCTTAAGTGTGTTACTCTTTAATTCAGGTCTCTGACAACTGCAGAAGAGTTCCACACCAAGACCATCTTACTTCAAACGGGCTTCTACTTTTAGCATACTTTCTGACAAGTAAGAGGTGGATGTAGGCCCAGACTAGCCCACAGGGTTACAGGGAAAGCCCTCGGTGGATCTGTGAGCATTGCAAACCTGGAGTTCCTGTTCAACTGAAAAAATTTTTACTTTTTTTCCCCTTGGGTGGAGGCAGAAAGGAAAGATAAAAAAAGGAAAAAGAAAAGAGGCAGAGTAAAAGGGGCTCATGTTCATCTTTAAAATAGTTTTTGGGGATGGGCCATTTTGGATAGTTTTTTCCAATCAGGCTTTGCTTTATGGCTCTCCCATTTCTTCCAAAAACCTAAGGGATTCAAATTCAAGCTATTGCAACTCAGGGTGAACAGTCCGAGTAAAACCTCAGGCCTCTGGGCTTTAACAGGTTTTCACTGCAGCTTCATATTTGTACACAATAAGATTAAGCTATAACCTCCTCCCAAATTTTTTTAACTGAGACCAACACCTTTTTGGTTATGACCTAGGCAAAGGGTCTATAGAGGGTAAAACCCATTTTGAAGGATTTAGTTTTTGTTAAATTTTGCTCCAAATGGGGCCTACTGGGAAAAAGCACATGCCAAAACCTTTTTCAACACAAAAAATTCCTAAAACCCTATTTTAAGGGAATAGTCAATTGTGTTTATTTATCATTGCCCCTAGCTTTTAGACCTTGATTATCAGAGGAACGTGATTAAAATGCATTTTCGTGTTAGTTTCTTTATTCTGTACCAAAATTCTTCACTTGCCTCCTGTGGTCCCTCCAGGTTTCCCTGTCATGTTAAAGTCAAACAGTCCCAGCTCCTTCGCCCATTCTAATATATACTTCCTTTTCTGCTTATATATCCACAAACTAGTTTAAAGTCACAGTGTAAAGCCATGGGTCTGTCTCGGGACGTGGATGTGGTTTCCCCCCCCCCCCCTTTCTGTTGGTGGCTGTGTTGTGATCCCGGTCCATGTCATGGCTCCCATTCCAGACTGTGGGCATCGCAGGGTCTTCGCTATGTCTCCGTTACCTGCTGCTGTTTCTGCTGTATACTCACATGTCCTGGCTCGCTTTCCTGCTACAGCTGCGTCAGCCGGCAAGTATAACTCACCCATCCTTGCTCCCGCTCCCTGGCTCCTGCACGCACGGGTGCCCCCTAAGGCACACACGCAGCACTGTTTGAATATTTAAAGAGACAGTGTCCCAATTACGAAGCCTATAACCTGTAACCTCCTAGCTTAAAAGGAACTTCCTGCCCTTGCTCCTGGTCAGTTTGTTGTTTCCTACATAGAGCCTGACTCCTGTCTGCTGTATAGCTGCTTTCCATATTATTGTAATTCCAGCGTTAATCTTGTGTTTCCCTGTGTGTCCTAAGCACCCGTTACTGTTGTTCCACTAAGGCTATATTCACACGGCTTAAAATGGGACGTATTGCAGTCCGTAATTACGTGCCGTAGTGCGCGAATTACGGCTGGCATATGGCCCAGTCATTACGGTAATCCACACTTCTCATAGAGAACTATGGATTACGTCTCCTCTCCCTGCTCAGCGAATCCGCCGCGGGGGGAGATAAGTGACATGTCATTTACTAGCGGCGTATATGCACCCGCTAGTAATGATAGTCTATGGGCCGGCGAGGTGCCGGCCCCCCGCTCCCGCCCTGCCCAAATCCACACGGCGTAATTGCGGGGCGTAATTACGCCCCGCAAATAAGCCGTGTGAACCCAGCCTAATACCTGCTGATTATCTGCCGCTGGCTGTACCTGCCAGTTGCCCGCCTGGGACCTACTATCCGCCTATGGCAATATCCAGCTGTGACCCATCTCCTGTATTTGGTGTCCTGCACTTTGGCTGTCCCTTTGGGTCTCCACCTATACCACCTTGCCGCAGTGATCACTAAGGATCCACCTTATATCCGGCAATCGGCGTGTCAGTCCTTACTGACACCTGTCGGATTGTTACAGTAAAGACGGCGAAATATGATGCAGCTACTCCTTGGAGGCGATCTGGAATAGTCAATGTGTAAGTAGGTTTCAGAAATCCCCAGAACCCATTTAATGCCACTTAAGGTACAGATTTCGAAACAACAATTGCTTCTCAAGTATGCATTTAGGTCTGAATTAAGCTGTGCCTCTTGTGACTGCACCAAAAATGACGACCTGACTATGTTTATTGTGCAGAAACAAAAACAAAACGTATGGCAACACATGCACAGCAAAAGGGTAAACATAAACAAACTCCTGCTCATCTGAGCACTTACTAAAAGAGGAGTAGTCCCCTCACTAGCACCTTGTGAAACAGACACTGGCTTCCTTCAGTGTGACCGCCTCCAGCCCAAAAGGTAGACTGGAGTTGCAGCCGAAGCCCAGTCAGCTACCTTCTGACCTTAAATACGCCAGGGAAATCCAGGCATGGAACATGGGGAGTAAGCACCCACCCTGCTCTATGTTTACTCCCAATGAAAGGCCGACCCAGGAATGGCTGGAAGCCATACTAAAAACCAATTAGAAGTATGTTGTATGTCGACAGTCTGTACTGTCGACACCTATTTGCACTGGCCTTTTACTCAACCAAGGCTCCTTACCTTGGTGGCATGTGTCTAGATTTCTCCAGGCATATGCCCAGGATCTGGCTGGGATATACACTCCATTGCAGACCTTCCCAGCTGCGGCCTTACATGCTCAGATCTGTGGGGCGGAGCACTTTGTGCCATAAAGTTCTACACCTGTGACAATGCGTCGGAGTTGGCTTGTTGTGAGTCAGGGCGATGTTCTACAGAGAATTTAAAGTCCTGTAGAGCCAGGAACCACCGGGTCACCCTTGCATTCTTCCCTTTATTTTGGGCTATCCATTTGACTCTAAATAGTCTGCCTATGTCACATTGTTGTTTAGATGCCAAAAAGGATTTTATTAAAGAAAACAAAAAACGTACAACAACACAAAAATAATAACAAAAGGTGGATCCTTGGGAACGTGGAAAAAAAGAAAACACAGAGTCCAGGAACAAAGCAGAAACAAATATATCCAAACCTTTACCAGGCAGGACACTGACTGTCCAGAGGAATGTCCAGGGAAAAACTCAGAGGAGCAAAAGCAGAAATGACTTCTCTAGGAAACCAGCATGTCAAGAAAATCTCAGGCCCAGCCTAGAGCCAGAGGCTGGGCTAAATAGCTGGGCCTGATTGCAGGAGTACTGCACCTAGAAAGTGCACAAAGGCAGCAATTAACCATCACTGTGCTGGAAGACATAGCCTTTAACAGAACAGTCCCAGGATCAAATGCCAGGCAGATCATGACAGCCTAATAAGTAGTACCACAGCGATTCGCACTCTCTCTTGACTATGGCATAATTTTTCTCTGCTGCCGACAGTTTCCTGCTGAGGTACACTATAGGGTGTTCTTCTCCCTCAACCAGCTGAGACAAGACAGTCCCTAAACCCACCTCAGAAGTGTCTACCTGGACAACAAATTCCTTTTGGAAGTTTGCCGCAATGAGCACGGGTCTCTTGCAGAGTACCTCTTTTAGGCTTTTGAAGGCTTGTTCAGCCTCCTGGTTCCACTTGACCATAGTGGAACTGGTCCCTTTTGTGAGGTCCATAAGCGGGGCTGCTATGGAGGCAAAGTTGGGCATGAACCTCCTATAGTACCCTGCGATACCTAGAAAAGCCCTGACCTGCTTCTTTGAGACTAGTTGAGGCCAATTTTTAATTGCCTCGAGTTTACCATTAGGGGCTTGATGACTCCCCTCCCAATGTCATAGCCAAGATAGCGAGCCTCTTCTAGCCCTATGGCACACTTGTTGTGGTTGGTGGTTAAACCTGCTGCCCTTATGGTGTTTAGGATGGCTTGCATTCTGCTTAGGTGGGACTCCCAATCCATGCTAAAGACCACCACATCATCCAATTGTGCCGCCACATATTTCCTATGCAGCTGCAGAATGATGTCCATAATCCTCTGGAATGTGGCTGGAGCGCCATGTAGGCCAAAGGGAAGGACAACGTATTGAAAGTGTCCGTCTGCGGTGAAAAAGGCGGTTTTTTCCCCTGGCCTCCTTTGTAAGGGGAACCTGCCAGTAGCCTTTGGTCAGGTCTAACGTGCTGATGTGTCTTGCGGGCCCTAGTCTCCCAATCAACTCATCAACCCGGGCATGGAGTAGGCATCAAATTTTGCGATTTCGTTGAGCTTAGGAAAATCATTGCAAAACCGCAAGCTGCCATTTGGTTTGAGTATGAGCACTATGGGGCTTGACCACCCACTTTGTGCCTTTTCTATGACCCCCAAGCTCTAACATCTTTTTTACTTCCTCAGCAATTGCTTGCCTCTGAGCTTCTAGGGACCCTTTATGGTCTCAAACGTACTTGCTGGCCAGGTTCTGTGATGATGCCATGTTCAATGACCTTAGTCAATGACCTTAGTTCTGAAAAGACCCACCTTTGTAGGAAGTGCCTGGTAGGGACAGGCAGTAACTCTCCATTTGGGACACCCCTATGTTCTTTTACCGGCGTAAGACTTTGATCGTATATTTGATAAGGTTTCCTCTTAGCGGGCTGGAACACCTTATAATTTACCTCACTGACCCGCTCCTTGATCTCATAGGGGCCCTTCCATTTTGCTAGGAATTTGCTATCGACCGTGGGTACAAGTACTAGCACTCGGTCGCCAGTCTGAAACACTCTGACCAATGCCGACCTGTTATATACCCTCGCCTGGATTTCTTGCACCTGCTGCAGGTTCTCCAGCACTATGGGCAGGACTGCTGCAATGCTGTCCTGTATCTCGGCAAAATGTTCAATTACACTTCAATATGGGGTATTCTCCTGCTCCCAGGTCTCTGTGGCTATGTCCAGGAGTCCCCGGGGATGTCTACCATACAGGAGCTCGAATGGTGAGAACCCTGTGGATGCTTGCGGGACCTCCCGTATGGAGAACATCAGGTATGGAAGTAGGCAGTGCCAGTCTCTCTCATCTTTATCCACGACCTTTTTAAGCATCGCATTTAGGGTCTTGGGGATGATACACCGAGGTGCGGAGATGGGTGATTTTTAGCAGCCGGCAGAGTTCCTTGGTCACCTTAGACATGAAGAGCGTGCCCTGGTTGGTTAGTATCTCCTTTGGAATATTAGTGCGGGTGAACATCTGGAACAGCTCCTTTGCTATACCTTTGGAGGAGGTGTTCCTAAAGGGAAAGGCCTCGGGATAGCGGGTGGCATTATCTAGGACCACTGGATGTGCTGATGTCCCCTGGCCGACTTAGGGAGAGGCCCTACTAGGTCCATGCTGATCCGCTCGAAGGGGACCTCTATTATTAGCAGAGGAAAAAGAGGGCTCAGAAATGGGGCCTAGGGGCATTAATTTGGCCAATAGAAATTATGCTCCACTCTCTCTCTGGTTTTCTCCACCCCTAAGTGTCCCCCCAGCACATGGATGTGGGCTAGCTCACTTGGCGGACATGTGACCTGGGTACCACCAATTGCTCCACCACCTCGGTTGGGGTCTTTTTCACCCGGTATAGCAGATTATTGTTGACCGCAAAGTGAGCGTAGACCAAACCCTCGCCTGGTTCCTGGGGTTTCCCATCTATGACCTCGACGCTTTTCCAAGCGTATACTAAATTTGGGTCCCTCAGTTGCTCAGTACCAAAGTTCCCCCTTTATATTGGCAGGGAAGTGAACTCGAGCTCAGAGGGTTTTTCCTCTGGGTCCCGCACCAGGACGGACAACGGTGACCCATCAGGCTCTCCGGGTCCCTGTGCGGACACATTCCCCTTACAACATTATACTTAGTACCCCTCTTATTCTCCCACAAATCCCAGAACAAGGGAAAGTCACTTTCTATAATAGCACTGTGAGGTAGGCTTGCGACGACGGCCACTTCATGCTGTGCGGCCCTGCAGGGAATCTCTAGGATAAGTACGGTAGTTGGGTATTCTCTGGTGTCACCATGGTAACAGACCACCCCAACACGGCGGGATCGGAGTTGGTATGAGCGCACAAGCCTGGCCTGTATCCAGGGTCACAAAGCTCCCGGAGTCCATGAGAGCTTGAATGGAGTGTCCATTGATTTTGACCATACACTCGTGTCGGTCACCGCCAGCCTCAGCATGCGAGGTATAGGAAGGCCTGGCAAATAATGAAGTACGCCATGTAACGCCACAGTCCATGGGGTCCCCCTGCGATGGACATCGTGCTGCGACATGTCCCATCGCGCTGCGACATGTCCCAGTCCATTACGTCGCCAACAGACAATGGGGCCCGAACTCTGGGTTACATAGTTACATAGTTTGTCAGGCTGAAAAAAGACATACGTCCATCCAGTTCAGCCCATTTTGCTAAAGTGTTGTTAAAGTGTTGATCCAGAAGAAGGCAAAAAAAACCCCAAGAGGTAGAGGCCAATTGTACTCATGTTAGGGAAAAAATTCCTTCCCGACTCCAACCTGGCAATCAGAATAAATCCCTGGATCAACGACCCCTGTCCAGAATCCTAGTCACTATAACTTGTTATATTATTTATCACGCTCCAGAAATGCATCCAAACCCTTTTTGAACTCTGTTAGTGAATTCATCATGACAATTTCCTCTGCCAGAGAGTTCCACAGTCTTACTGCTCTAACAGTAAAGAATCCCTTTCTATGTTTATATAGAAACTTTCTTTCCTCAAGACGTAAAGGATGCCCCCTTGTTCTTTATTAAATGTCCTGGGTATAAATAAATCTTTAGCGAGATTTCTATATTGGCCCTTAATATATTTAAACATATTTATTATGTCCCCCCAAAGCCGTCTTTTCTCTAAACTAAATAACCCTAACCTTACTAATCTTTCTTGGTATTGCAGTCCACCCAGTCCTTTTATTATTTTTGTTGCCCGCCTTTGTACCTATTCAAGCTCTACAATGTCTTTCCTGTGCACTGGTGCCCAAAACTGTACACAATATTCCATGTGTGGTCTAACTAGTGACTTGTATAATGGGAGAATAATGTTCTCATCATGTGCATCTATACCCCTTTTAATACAATCCATGATCCTATTTGCCTTGGCTGCTGCTGCCTGAAACTGGCTGCTACAGTTAAGTTTACTGTACACTAGGATTCCCAAGTCCTCCTCCAGTGTCCTTTTACCCAAGTCCTTTTACCCAGTGTTTTTCCATTTAACATGTAATCATATATTGGATTTTCCCTCCCCATGTGCATAACCTTGAATTTATCAGTGTTAAACCTCATCTGCCACTTCTCTGCCCAGGCCTCCAACCTATCCAGATCCCTTTGTAATAACACATTATCCTCTATTGTGTGGATTACTTTACAGAGCTTAGTATCATCTGCAAAGATCAATATTCTACTGTGCAATCCCTGTGTAAGATCAATTATGATAATATTAAAGAGGATAGGGCTCAATACTGAGCCCTATGGTACCCCACTAGTAACAGGGATCCAGTCTGAGTATGTACTGTTAATTACTACTAGTGTTGAGCAATTATTATCGACAAAGTTGAAATCGGCACAGTTTTTATGTTGATCAGATTTTTTCGATTACGCGATAATTTAGGTTAAAATCTGCGCATAATCTATTAATATTGCGCCATTTTCAGCGCTTCCTGTCATTTTGGCGCTCAGCAAATCAGCTTAGAGAATAGAGCAGGGTGAGCTGGGTGTGCGACGTCATGACTGGGATGTGTATGGTTGTGATTGGCTGGAAAAATCACATGACCTCATTTTACATAGAACAGCCCTTCCTGTTCATGATCAGTGTGTGTCTGTTTCTCATAAGAGCAGGACGTGTGCTCGGTCTCTCTCAAAACAGCTCAGCGAAACTGTTGTCTTTGT
Source organism: Phyllomedusa bahiana (assembly GCA_025379985.1). Classification (NCBI taxonomy): domain Eukaryota; kingdom Metazoa; phylum Chordata; class Amphibia; order Anura; family Hylidae; genus Phyllomedusa; species Phyllomedusa bahiana. The sequence continues at coordinate 8,886 of JAODAL010033246.1, read as the reverse complement.
TCACATAGACAACTATACTTTTAGATGTGACCATTAGAACTTAGGTAGATTAGAGAATTTCAGATTTTAGTTACTTAGGCTGAGAATTTTAAAGGAGCATCTAGCTCTGTACAGCCACGGGGGTGGGACGGGGGGCGAACACAGACAGACAGGCTGGCAGGCAGGCAGGCTTTTGAAAGGAGAGTGGATAATTGTGCAGCCCAGACTCTGCTTTGACCCTGCATTGAAATGGGTTTTTATTAACAGTTTTTGGCCAGTTTTTGGTGAAATATTAGCTTGTATTTTGTGCAGCCTGTAAGTATTTTAGGATACAGATCTTTTCTTATAACTGCAGGTGTATATGATAGGTGCAAAACTCACCTTTCATTATCTGTACACGATTGAATTAGTTTTTTTTTCACTTTGGCGTAGCTCAGTTTTGTTCAAAGACCCACTTTGTTCTTTCAATAGGATACAGAACTTTTCTAGTCACTGCAGGTGTAATTATAGGTGCAAAAACCACGTTTTATTATCCGTACACAATTTAATTAGGTTTAGTTCACTTTGGCGCAGGCCAATTTCGTTAAAAGACCCATCTTGTACGGATATTACCATACAGAAATTTGCTAGTAATTGCAGGTGTATTTCATAGGTGCAAAAACCACCTATTATTAACAGTAGTGTTGAGCGATTACGTTGGCCATCGACATCGGTCGATGGTCGATGGCCGACCATCATCGACAAGATATTCGATGGTCGATGGTAGATTATGATCGATGACCATTAAAGTCTATGGGAGAGCAACAACACATTCATTCTTACACCCAAACAGGGCTGGAGAAGCTGGAATTAACATCCACAACAGTCAAATGGATAGCAAACTGATCTTCCTCATCTTCCTCCTCCGCCTCAAATTTGCGCAAACCTCTTTCCAAGGCAGGGACATCGGTAACATCGGTGTCTAGGAATACCTCCTCCTCCTCCGGCACAGCTTCAACACAGCCCTGACTTGCCTGAGATGATGCACCCTGAGAGCTGATGCGCCACCTTGCACTAGCCCTTGACCGCGAACCACTGCCTAATGAAGACCGATGAAATTGTGAAACTGTCGGGCCTTGTGGATTTGACGGAGAGAAAGGCTCCGTGTCCGCATCTGTGTCCGTCGCTGGCGGGACCTGTTGTTTCAGAGTGTCCAACGATCGTTCCAGAACTAAGATCACCACAATGCTCATGCTGACAAGGGCATTGTCCGCACTGACCATTTTGGTGGCTTCTTCAAAACTGGCAAGGATGGTGCAGAGCTCTTTCACCTGCCTCCACTCTCAGTGGCTCAACACCCCGAGGTCCGCACCGCTGCTTGTCAGGCCATAAGTCACTTCGTACTGCGTAATGGCATTGCGCTGCTGCCACAATCGCTGGAGCATGTGGAGGGTGGAATTCCAGCGTGTTGCCACGTCAACAATGAGACGGTTGACGGGGAGGCCGAGCTGACGCTGCAACGCAGCCAGGCGGGACGAAGCAGGGTGCGAACGGCGAGCCATCCTCAGCAGGCAGTCCAGACCCGGGTAGCTTTTTAGAAATTTCTGGACGACAAAGTTCATGACATGTGCCAGGCAAGGGATGTGCTCCAGTTTACCGATCTTAAGGCGTCAGCAGATTTCGCCAGTTATCGCACACCACCTTGCCTGGTACCAGGTACTTGACACCCAGCCAGCGCTCGGTCTCGTTGCGGAGAGCCGTCCACAGCTCCTGACCTGTGTGTGGACGGTCTCCAAGACAGATTAATTTCAACATGGCCTGCTTTCTCTGGGCATGTGATGCGACCAGTGGACCTTGGGAGAAAGAATCCTGCACGATCCCTGCGGTTTTGAAGAGCATGCGCCGAGCCTGAGAGCCACCGTCACCCCCAGAGACATCCACCCAGCTCACCCAGTGAGCTGTCACAGAGATATAGCGGCCTTGGCCGTGCTTACTAGTCCATGTGTCGGTGGTCAGATGGACTTTTCCGGCCACCGATGCAGACAACGCGCTTGAAATTTTAGATGACACGTGGCTGGCCAGGGCAGGGACGGCTTTTCTGGCAAAGAAATTCCTGCTCGGCATCTGGTATTGGGGGCAGGCAAGGGCCATGACGTGGCGGAACCCATCTGTGTCCACCAGACGGAAAGGAAACATTTCCAAGGCCAAAAGCCTGGCAATGCCGACATTCAGGCTTTTGGCTTTGGGATGGTTTGGGTTAAAGTGTTTCTTCTGCTCCCAAACCTGGAAGACAGAAGGCTGGCTGCTAGACTGGCCGCTGTACGGCGTGCAGGTCGTCAAACTGGCGGAAGGAGAAGGGGTAGGATGGGTCTCTGGTGGTGCTGGTGGTACTCGGGCGACGGTGGAGGCTGAAGCGGAGGCTGATCCCTGATCATGACTCTGAGAGACATGGGCAGCTGAGGAACGCTTGGTGGTGGCGGAGCCAGAGGGTGTGACAGTGGTTGGAGGCCCGGCGTCAGTCTGGCCTTTTTTGGCCAAGTGTTGCCTCCATTTCAACTCATGCATTCGCTGCATGTGACTAGACATGTTGGTGGTGGTTAACCACCTAAGGTTCTTGCCTCTACTTATGCGTTTACGGCATAGACGGCATATGACATCGCTGGGTAAATCAGAGGCTTGGTCAAAGAAGGCCCAGGCTTGAGAGGTCCTGGACCTTTTTTGACGCGATAAGCGAGGAGCGGGTTTTTGCACTGACCGTGGCTGGCGGAATCATATCACCGGACTTCTGCGACCGACCTCTCCGTTTTTGAGGCGGAACCCGTACTGACACTTCCCCATCGTCTTCCTCCTCATCCAGTGATGAAGCGCTTGCAAGAAAATTCTGCTGAAAAGACCACATTGGATCGCAAAGTCGTCATAATAATCAGCAACAACAGGTGACTTGGACGTCCTGACATTCTGCATCCAGGAGCTGCGGGCTACAAGCAAGAGGGACTGCAAGGCGTTGCCGACTGCCCGGGATTTTTGCCGATTGACCGACTTCCTTCTCCTCCTGATGCATCAGTAAACTGGGCGTCAGAGCAGAGAAAATCATTCCTCTTTGGCCTCTTGATCTTTTAACATGCCTCTGACCCCAACCGCATTTTGTCATCAAAGAGGTCTTCAGAAAATGGATTATCCACAGTGGTGGGTACACGAGTTGACATTTGGGCTGCTTCATGTTGGACAGATGCTGTTGATGCTGATGACGACATTTGTGGCCGTGACTGGGGAGGACGAGGAGGAAGACTGCTGGATGCAGGTTGCAATAACCACTGAAGGACAGATTGGCACGCTGTTCGTTACTGAGATTCACAGGCCCTGACCCAGCGATGACAGGCCTGACGGTCCTGCAAATGATGATCCGGTGGCATGCGTGTTGTCGCCAGCACTGGAGGAGCACCTTCTCTCGTACCTCTACCTCCATGTCCTACCCCCCTCTTTGCTCGCTTACCACCTGAATTTCGCTCCATGTTCAGAAATATAAAAATTTGAGAAGGTATGGAAGAGTTTTGGAAAGTATATTATTAAAAGACGGCGAATAACAGCTATTAACAAATCCATCAAATCAAAACAAATTGCTGTATTCAAATTTAACTGCAAAGTAGATCTATCAACAAAGCTTGACTGACCAAAAGGGAAAAAAACACCTGTCTGAAATGTATACGGATAATAAAAGGTATTTTTGGCACCTTTCAATTCACCTGTGGACTACAAATTGCTTTATTCACATTTAATGCAAGGTCCTCAATGCACAAAGCTTAGTGGCCAAAGTGAAAAAAACACGTATCTGTAAATGTATTCAGATAATAAAAGGTATTTTTTGGCACCTTACAATTCACCTGTGGTGACTACAAAATTGCTGTATTCACATTTAAGTGCAAGGTGCCTCAATGAACAAAGCTGTAGTGCGCCAAAGTGAAAAAACACGTATCTGAATGTATTCGGATAATAAAAGGTATTTTTGCCACCTATCAATTCACCTGTGGTAACTACACAATTGCTGGATTCAAATTTAACTGCAAGGTGCCTCAATGAACAAAGCTGTAGTGCGCCAAAGTGAAAAAACACGTATCTGTAATGTATTCGGATAATAAAAGGTATTTTTTGGCACCTATCAATTCACCTGTGGTGACTACAAAATTGCTGTATTCACATTCAAGTGCAAGGTGCCTCAATGAACAAAGCTGTAGTGCGCCAAAGTGAAAAAACACGTATCTGAAATGTATTCGGATAATAAAAGGTATTTTTGGCACCTATCAATTCACCTGTGGTGACTACAAAATTGCTGTATTCAAATTTAAGTGCAAGGTGCCTCAATGAACAAAGCTGTAGTGCGCCAAAGTGAAAAAACACGTATCTGTAATGTATTCGGATAATAAAAGGTATTTTTTGGCACCTATCAATTCATCTGTGGTAACTACACAATTGCTGAATTCAAATTTAACTGCAAGGTGCCTCAATGAACAAAGCTGTAGTGCGCCAAAGTGATAAAACACGTATCTGTAATGTACTCGGATAATAAAAGGTATTTTTTGGCACCTATCAATTCACCTGTGGTGACTATAAAATTGCTGTATTCACATTTAAGTGCAAGGTGCCTCAATGAACAAGCTGTAGTGCGCAAAAGTGAAAAAACACATACTGAAATGTATTCGGATAATAAAAGGTATTTTTTGGCACCTATCAATTCACCTGTGGTGACTATAAAATTGCTGTATTCACATTTAAGTGCAAGTGCCTCAATGAACAAAGCTGTAGTGCGCCAAAGTCAAAAAAACAGTATCTGTTATGTATCGTATAATACAAGATATTTTTGGCACCTTTCATTCACCTGTGGTGACTATAAAATTGCTTTATTCAAATCTAAGTGCAAGCTGCCTCAATGAACAAAGCTGTAGTGCGCCAAAGTCAAAAAACACGTATCTTAATGTATCGATAATACAAGATTATTTTTGGGACCTTTCAATTCACCTGTGGTGAACTATAAATTGCTGGATTCAATTTAAGTGCAAGCTGCTCAATGAACAAAGCTGTAGTGCGCCAAAGTCAAAAAACACGTATCTGTTATGTATTTGTATAATACAAAGATATTTTTGGCACCTTTCAATTCAACTGTGGTGACTATAAAATTGCTGATTCAAATTTAAGTGCAAGGTGTATATTCACAAAGTGAATGGGCAAAATTGAAAATGAACACCTATCTGAAATGTATACTGATAATAAAAGTGAGTTTTGCACCTAACAAAGACCTGCAGTTAACTAGAAAAGATGTGTTTCCTATAAGTTCAGCTGCCAATTTCCAGGAAATTGTTCAATAGAAAACTGTAATAATAAAGCTAATGCGTGCAATGTTACAACTAAGTTTGTAACTTTATCCGTATTCTTATAGAGCTTGTCTGTGTTCGCCCGTGGGCCCCCCTCCGCTCCACCCGTGACTTTACAGCGGTAGATGCTCCGTTAAAATTCTCTACCTAAAACATAAAATCTTCCAATTCCTAAATCTACTAAATTGTAAGGATCAAGTAATAGTAGAGTATTTCTCTGTGAAGAAATAAATTAATTTCGCTGAGCAATGTTGGACACATTGCAGAGCGCACGGTCCTTCTGCTCTGAGACTGTGAGGGACACTGAGGTGAACAGGAAACGCTGTTCTATGTAAAACGATGGTCATGTGATTTTTCCAGCCATCGCAACATACAATCCCGTCATGACGTCGCACACAAATCTCACCTGCTCTATTCTTTAAGCTGATTGTGGCCCGCCAAAATGACCAAAGCGCAAAAATGGCCGATCTTAATAGATGATAGCACAGATTTTAACCTAAATATGCATAACTAAAAATTTCGATCAACATTAAAAACTGTGCCGATTTCAACTTTGTCGAAATAATCGACTCAACACTACTGGCAATGACGACATATCAGGCTTTTGGCTATTGGGATGGTTTGGGTTTAAAGTGTTTTTCTTTCTGCTCCCAAACCTGCAAGACAGAAGGCTGGCAGCTAGACGGCCGCTGTACAGCGTGCGGTCACAACTGGAGAGGAGAAGGAGGTATTGGTATGGGTCCTATGTGTCGCTGGTGGTACTAACGGGCGACGGGGGAGGCATTGAAGCGGAGGTGATCCTGATCATGAACTCGAGAGAAGTGGCAGCTGAGAACGCTATGGTGTTGGCGGAGGATGTAGCGGTAGACAGAGAGTGTGACAGTGTTGGAGGCCTGGCATGGTTGCTTATTTTAGGCCAAGGTTGCCTCCATTTCAACTCATGCATGTCGCTGCAATGTGACTAAGACATGTTGGTGTGGTTAACCACTAAGGTTCTTGCCTCTACTTTCTATTTATGGCAAGGCGGCATATGAAATGCTGGATTAGATTCAAGTGCGCTTGCTCAAAGAAGGCGAAGCTTGAGAGGTCCTGGACTTTTTGAGGCGATAACGAGTACGTAGGTTTGCGCTAATAAAGGTATTTTTGGCACCTATCAATTCAACCTATGGTGACTACAAAATTGCTGTATTCAATTTAAGTGCAAGGTGCCTAAATTAACAAAGCTGATGTCCCAAAGGGGAAAAAACACGATCTTAATTTTTCAATAAAAAAAGGTTTTTTTTGGCACTATCAATTCCCCTGTGTAACTACACAATTCTGTATTCACATTAAGTGCAAGGGTGTCTCAATGAACAAAGCTTAGTGCCCCCAAAGTGAAAAAAAAAAATATCTGTATTTTTCATAATAAAAGGTATTTTTTTGGCACCTATCAATTCCCCTGGGGTGATACAAAATTGCTGATTCACATTTAAGTGAACTGCCTCAAGAACAAAGCGTAGTGCCAAAATGAAAAAACACGTATTGTAATGTAAACCGAATAATAAAAGGTTTTTTTGGCCCCTATCAACCTGTGCTACTACAAAATTCTGGATTTAATTTAATGCAAGGTGGATATATAAAAAAGCTGGAATGGAAAAATTTTAAAAAGAACACCTACGGAAAATGATACTGATAAAAAATGAGTTTTTGCATTTAGCAAAGAACCCAGTTACTAAAAAAGGTTTATCCTAATATAATTCGGGTCCCAATACCGGAAATATTTCATAAAAAAACTGTTAAAAAAAAAGCTTTTGAAGTGCAATGTCTACACTAAGGGGACAGTAAATGGGGCCCGTTCGCCCTTTTTTTTGGCACACTGCGCCTCCAAGCCTGAATCCCGCTGTCGGACGTGGGGATTCAGGTTAGGGGGCAGTGTTCGCATTTTTTACTGCGCCCCGCATAAAGGGGGGGCAGTGGGCGCGGGGTGGGCCAGGGTAGACGTTCCGGGGGGGGGAGCGGGGCGCTCGTTAAATCCCAGCATGTAATGGGGAAGTCGGGAGCTTCCGACAAGCAACCAGGTTTTTTTTGTCCCAAATGCCCGGAGAGGCAAGTAACAGGATGAAAAATCGAGGAAACGATAAAATCTGACAGAAAACTCGGGGCCCCTCCGTGCAGCAGAAGTATGATTCCGAAAAAAAGCCTTTTTTAAAGGGGGAAAACATTTTCAAAAAAAAAAGCTGAAATAAAAAATAAAAAAATTAAAAAAAAAAAAAAAAACTTTCCAAAACTTAGAACGGGCAATACAAAATTTTTTGATATTGAAATTGCCGGAAAAACAGTAATTTAAATTCAGAAACCCATTTTTTTCTTGGTCGGCAAAAACCGACCAAACAGAATAGGACGAAAAGAACCAAAAAAACCTATGGGGAAAGGGGTTTCCAATCGAATTTGGCGGGGTAATTAAAAAAACAGAAAAAGACAGAAAAGACTGATTGGGGAGCAGGGGTGCTTTCTACCCAGCCAATCAGCGCGAGCTAATTTTCCCCCTTTTGTCTATGGGGGGGAGATGGGCCCAAAGCAAACTCCTCTCAGCGCCATGCGGCATAAAGTATTAATCCAAAAATTATTTTTTTTTAAAAGTAAAACATTTTAGATTAAAAAGGGCCAACCCTTCTTTACCAATAAACAAAATAAAAAAACCCCAACAACAAAATTTTCGGCCAGGGTCGGCCCCTACATAGGGAATTGCAATAAAGAGAAATTTCCGGGGGTACGTTAATTCAAATTGGGTTTTTTCTTTTTTTCTTTGGGCGGGAAAAGCCAGCCAATAGATAGGAGCGACAAAGACCCATTTAAAATCCTATGGGGGAAATTTGGGCCAAACCCAAAAAAGCACAGTGGCCCTTCTAACCTATGAGGGGGGATTAACCCAAACAAATAGGAGCACAAAAACCCCTTTTTATTCCCCCGGAAAGTTTGGGCCAATCAAAATCAAAAGGGGGGAAAGTTCAAAATACAGTAAAAAAGACAGAAAAAGCTGATTGGGTGAGCCCAGCGGGGGGGCCCTTGGGGTACCCCCGCCAAACGAGCGCGAGCTACTTTTCCCATTATAGTCTAAAGGGGAATTTGGGGTCTGAAAAAACTCGGGCCTCAGCGCCGTGCGGCAGGGAAATTGAAAAAAAAAATTTATTTTTTAAAATGGGAAAAAAAAAATTTTCAAAATAAAAAGCCGAAACCCCTTTTTTACAAAAAAACATTAAAAACCCAACAAGCGTTTTTTTCGCCCGACGCGCTACAAGGAAATTTCAAAAGAGAAATCCCCCGGGGGTACATAAAATTTAAATTTTTTTTAAGGCCCATTCTCAATGGTCGGTAAAAAAACCCCCAAAAAAAAATAGGAGCAAAAATGTCCCATTATAACCTATTTTAGGGGAAAATTTACTATGTTTAGCGATTAAATTAAACGACAAAGTTGAAATCGGCAAAGGGTTTTAAAGGGTTTGAAAATTTTTTGATTTTGCATAAATTTTTGGGTAAAATCTGTTTTCATCATTTTTAAGATCGCCCATTTTTTGGGGCTTCC
>JAODAL010033245.1:0-45818 GCA_025379985.1 Phyllomedusa bahiana | reverse complement strand
ATAACACCCCATCAGCCCGGCCGCCACGGCCTTTTTCTGCAAAAAGGGCAATACACTAAAATTTTATTTTTTTTCTGAATAATGGAGGTCGGTGAACCAGTGAGGGGCCCTGTTGGTCGTTTTTAAAGGGGTTTAAAAGATAGGATGGGGACTCCCCCGATTTGGGGGCCCGTTTGAAAGCCCGGGGGCAGCTTAAACATGTTTTTTGATCAAGATTTTGTAAAACCGGGAGTCTAAAAGTTTTTTCTGTACTGAAAGGGAGGAAACCACAAAACCCCCAGTAAACTGCACACCCCTCACAAATACTTGTAAGGCAGTCGGGACATGTAGTACTGCACTGTACTGTAGGGGGGGCCCCACTAAACCCCACCGTCACTGAAACCCCTCCCCCCTAATACATGAAAGAGCAGTACGGACATGTAGAAAGGGCCACTGTACTGTAGGGGCCCCACAAAAACCACAGTCACTGAAAACACACTCATTTGTACATGTAAGGTGTAAAGGAAATGTGTAGCGCATTGTACTTTTAGGGGGGGCCCCAAACCCTAGACCGCCAATCTTCATGCCCTTAATGGTTTTTAAAAACCCCCAAATGAACAAAAAATGCCCTGGGAAACGATCATTTTATTTTTAAAATTTTTTTTGTACCCTTGGGGCCTTGTTATTTGAGGGATCATTTGGTATTGCAGTTTCGTTCCTTTTAATTTTTTTTTTTTTCATAGGGGAAGGAAAGCTGCAGGGGTTTTTGCATTTTCTTTAAAACAGCCACTGTAAAAGGGTACGGCATTTATTATTTGGTAAAAACAATGAAGGTCCCCCAGAGGCTGTTTCGCTCTTAAATAAGCTCTTGGGAAGGATCCCAAAAAAGGGGGTTTTAATTTAATTTAATTGTAGATTGAAAAGCCTTCGGGGGCAGGGTCCTCCCCTTCCCCCCCCCCTTTGTACCAGTTTTTGGGCATTTCATTGTTATTATTGTCTCACTTGACTTATCATGTATTGGGACCCCCCTCAAATGTACAGCGCCAGGGAAATTCAATGGCGCTTTTAAAAAAAAAATTGTTAAATAATTTTTAATATAATAATTGGGGAATCCCAAGAAAGGACTGGGACTTTATACACAAATTGTTGCTTCTTAAAAAGTGTTGTACTTTTTCTAAAAGGCTCCATGAAAAAAATGAGTTGGATTTGCACCCTGCTATTGAAATTTAGCATTCCTCATTTAAAATTTTGGGACTCATAAACCCCTTGCTTTTAAATGGGATTAGACCATACCAGATGCTCATCTGGAAGAGTTACATTTTGTTTCCCCCTTTCATTTGCAAAGAAATAATGTCGATACCCTTATCCTAAAAAAGGTCTTTATATTTGGTGCTGGGAAGAAAACCCTTGAACCCTTTACTGACCCCGGGGCCCAACACGGAATTTATAATGGAGTTGAGTTAAATAAATTTAAAAACCACTTAAAAGAAACCCCTATGCCGGTTCCCAAAAATAAGGAGAGACTCCAGTGTTATAAGAAAAAGGTAAAAACCAAAGGGGGAAAAAAAGGGCCAAAAAAGGGAAACTTTAATGTAAAAAATATAAAAGCCACAAACACAGACACAACCCCCTAAAGGACCACGATCCGGGCGCAGCTAGGGGGGGGCGCCGCATGACCCCCGCACGCAGGGACGTCCCGTCAGACGGCCGATTGGGCGGGGGCTTAGGCGACGGAGGACGCCGAAGCCCGCGAAAATCAGTTAAGCGGAGCTCTGAACAGTGACAAGACACCGTTTCAGCACAGTAAAAAACATGCCTCTGTTTCCCCAGAGATTTTTAGAAACACTGGGGGCCCAGCTAGTCGGTGGTCCGGCGGGGTTTGCGGAAGGTGTCGGGTCTGTTGGGGGCATGGTTTTCCGGCGGGGGGAAAAGAAAGTGCCTGAACCAGGGTACTGGCCACAGCGAAACAGTTTACGTGGGGAGCGGGGGGCGAGCCAGGCCCCCCCCCCCCCCCGCAGGTCTTGTCCGGGGGTGCAGCACCGAGCCCGTCGCAGCCGCAGAACCCCTACGGGACCCCCCTGCGGGGGTGCGTAGTTAGGGGGAACCGCCCCCCCCGTAGGGGGGAAATTTCATTTTTAGGCGCTGGGCTCTGGGGGGGGACACCAGCCCCCAAAATCCCAAGCGTGCGTTTGTGGTATCCCCCCAGTGGGCGTTACGGCAGAAAGCACGGCGCAACAAGGCGAGTTTCGGTCGGGGGAGTGCCAGGCAAGAGAACTTCGGGGGGATTCCTGGTGGTTACGCAGGAGCACAGGGGACGGTGGGGAGGGGCAGCAATCCGCTGGCTTTTTCAATGCGCCTCCTCCCCCGGACAAAGGGCGGCAGGACAAGTTTGGGCAAAGGGTTCACCGCATCACCCGGTGGGGGTGGTTACCGGAAATCCCTGAAGTATTCAACTCGGGAGGATCGAGACGGAAGGGAGTACGGGGACGACTAGCGGCGAGCGGGGGTCGAGAACCCCTCCTGGTGACCACAGGATTCCGGGAGTCGCTGGGGGGTTCCAGCCCCCGCGCAGCCAGGTGAGCACGGTTGTCACGGGTTTTTCCCGTTGTGCCAGTGTCGTGCAAAACGGTCTGGGGGCGGGGTTAGGGGAGGTATGGGGGATGGGGAATGCTTCGGGGAAGCGTGGGAATTTAGGAGTCTGAGGGGTCAGTTAAGGGGACTTTTAAGTTTTTAGGTGGAGGGTAGCTGGAGCATCTCCGCAAAAAACCTGGGTACACTCGTTACACCCAGTCATCCCATCAGGGGTGACCCGTTGGCCCCCAACGGGGACAGGTGTCGGGTTGGGAGGAGGGGAGGAGAGTCGGTGAAAGTGCAAATTTGATGATGCGTTTAGTGAAAGGGCAAAAGGGGCGAAGTGTATTTGTGCTTCGAAGGTCGTTGGGGTCTAAACCTAAACAAGAGATTAAGGAAAAAAATTGGGGGGTGAGTAGGGGAGATTTTTCTCTGCCCCCCTCTTAAAAAATTTTAATTTAGAAAAGGGTTAAAAAAGCGAAAAAAGAAGGAAGATGAGGGAAGCGGGGGGAGGCTCTACCCAAACTTTTAAAAATTTGGGTTACAGGCTTTTGCCTTTTTTGCAAGCGTGGTGGGGGGAAAAGGCGCCGGAAATTTTTTCTGCCTTTTTTGGTTAAATTGGCCCTTTTTGGTGAGGCGCACAGGTTTTTATGGGGGAATAGCTTGGTTTTTCTTATGACGAACAATTTCGAAAGGGGAAAGCATCGGTCCAGTATTCGAGGGGACATAAAAAATTTCGGTTTTGGGGTTTTCGGGTTTGAACCGACAAGGTTGGAGCCCCCTTTTCGGGGGGGGCCGGCACAGCCGGCCATGCATAGCTTCGGATTCGGGAGTGCAGGTACACGGGGGACAAAGGGCGTGTTTTTGGCATTTAAGAAGCCAATGCAAATACGGGCAAATTGTCTTTTTAACACGTTTGTCCTTCGTAATGGGCATCCATGGGGGGGCCAGGTTTTTTAAAGAAAGGAAGACAGAAAGTTCAACAGCACATAGCCAAGGGGGTGAGCGAAAGGAAAAGATGGACCCATATCAAATGGGTTTTGAAGAAGGGATGTTGAATTTTTTGCTAAAGGGTTTTTTTAAAGGGTTTTTTTCGTATTCCGCCCCCTTTTTGCATGGGCCCTCCTCATTCTGGGAATTTAAATCACTTATGACCACCCCTGGGTTTAGTGAAAATTATCTAAAGAGTAGCGCTTGGAAGGATGGCAGGCCCCTTTATTATCCACCGATTGTGGACTTGATATTTTCCCCCTTGGGAAAATTGTTCCTAAAAAAAGAAGTGAATAAATTTGGGCTTTTTCATATCTTCTTTTCCGAAGGGCAATCAGTTAAATAGGGGCATACCGCAAGAAATGTGTTCAGTGGTATATCGTCGTTTGATGCGCTTTGCTTTTTGTGCGGTTGAAGGGTCAAGGGCATTGATGGCGAAGACGATATTGAATCTGCGTTTCGTTTTGTTGCCATTTAACCCAACAGTTTAGTTTATTGTTGTTTTGGGAAGGGCCAATATTTTGTAGATCGGCCTTCCGATGGGATTTCTATTTCATGTGCCTACTTTAGGCGTTAGCACTTTTTTGGAGTGGGCGATTCGGGATGTTCCGGGTTTCTTCAGAAATTACATTTTGGTGATTTTCTGTGTGTGGGGCCCGGCAGTTTCTTTTTTTTCTTGTCCTGTTGAGGACCAATGGTGTTGTTTGGGCTTTTTGGGAGTCCCTTTGGCGCCGGATAAAAAACAGTTGGGCCGTAAAATTGAATTTTTTTTTTGGGGTATTTGCATAGATCGGTGAGGATGGAATGAAAGTTACCGGAGGAAAGTTGGGCATTAAAAAGAACTAGTTGGGCGATCATATCCTTGGGGGAAAATTACTTTGAAGGAGCTGCATCCTTCTTGGAAAATTGAACTTCGCGTGTCGTATTATACCTATGGGGGGGTATTTTGTCGACGTTTGGCGAGTGCGACGGCAGGAATTAGGGCCCCACATCATTTCGTGCGGCTGATAGGACTTGGGGAAGTTTTTGCGGGTTTGGAATGAATTTCGGGTTCAATAAAAGGGCGTTTTCCATATCACATGAGGCTTTGTCAAACGTGGAGATAAAAATTTCCCCGGGATGCAGCAGGAATTTCGGTTTTGGGGCCTTTGTGGAGGTCGGGTGGTGGCCCGGGGCCGACCCCCTGGGGGTTTGAAAAATTAGTGTCGAATTTAGGTTTTGGATTGTTTCCAATAGTGGGGGCGTGGAATTGTGGGGTGGAGTTTCAGGACGCAGGTTCTTTCCACTGTGATAAATGGGTGTATTCAAGTAATTAATAACCAGTCTGCATTTCTCTTCCGGTGGTCCCCCTTTTACGACATTTGGTGTTAAAGTCCTGAAGTTGAATGCAGTGTGGTGGCTGAAAATGTTCCGGGGGGCAAAATTTCCCTATGATTCTCTCTCTCGGTTTCAGTGGATCGTTCCGCTCCTTGGCTCCGGAGGCAGCGAGCAAGGGCGAAAATTTTCCCCCACACATTTGGGGAAAGTGGTTCCCCCCCGGGGGCCGGTCATTTTATTCAGGGGTCTTGCTACAGTACTGAAGGCTTACAATGCTTTTGGGGACTATGGGTTGATTGGTAACAGCTTTTTGGGGAGTAATTTTTGTATGACGATGCGGTAGGGGGTCTTCTTTTTTGGTTAGTATGGGCAAAAAAGAGGGATGGGTCAGGTCGCGAGTTTACGTTTTTTCGGGGTATCGCTTTTGGGTTTTAAGCTCCCAAAAACAGCGTATTTTACAAGGATTTTGTAGGGCTCGAGCCTTGAGAGGGACGGGTAGGGGGGTTTTGTAGGGATTCTAGGGGACCAGTGGCGTTCCAATTATTGGAACGGGTTTCTGGGGCATTTTGGGTTAGATCTGTTTTCCAATTTTGAAGTCCGGTTTTTTAGCTTGGCGTTCTCACTGGGTTTTTTCGGGGATTGCCATTGGGGAATTAGTTCCCCCAATAAGTTAAGGGGAGGGGGGCTATTGGGCGGGGGTGGTGTGTACGGGGGAGAAAATGGGAATTTTTTATCGCCCTCAAAGACAGACCTTTTGGAAAAAGGGCGTGAGTATGGGGTTGGAAAAATGGCCGGGGCGGTTTCGTGCCCCCGAAAATGTTTCAAGAATTTTTTTGGGGATCAGGGGGTTTTGGGAAGGGTCCCCTTACTGAGGCATGAAGATGGTTCTTTGTCAAGGTTCAGTTTTCATCGGTTTTCAAAAATGCTTTTAAATTTTTGGTTAGATCCTACCAGTTTTGCTCCCCATTCTTTTCGTATGGAGCTGGAGGAAAACTGCAGTTGGGGTTTTGTCCGGAAGTTTTTCGGAAGATTGGGGGATGGGAATCAGTAGATTTCGTTATATTACGTCCTCATTTGGGGGTAATCAAATGTTTTTTCTTTTGTCATGTTATTTCCCTTTTTTGTTTTTTATCATTTACTTTAGGAACTCGCCTATTTGGATACTTTGGAATTTATTTGTCCCCTGGGGGGGCCAAAAAGAGCAGAGTGAGACCAATGGAGACAACTAGGTTTTTTTACGTGAGCGGGGAAACATTGTTGGGTTGGAAGGAGAGGCCCGATTTTGGGGTGGGAATGTCCAATTTATGAGGGGCCCAGGGGTTGATTGACCCCCAAAGATAGGGTTTTAAAGCGGGGGGTAAAATTTAGGGGGGCGTATGCTCGGGAGCTGCCGGGATTTTAAAAGAGACCTCTAAGGATATGGGGTTTCCCTTCCCGGATTTGGGCTTATATGGTTAAAATGTGTATCGCATTGTTTGGAGGGGGCAAAAATCAGTGGACGCGAATAAGGGCCCGGGGAAAAGTAAATAGGAAGTTGGGGGGTTTTTTGGCCGCAATGGCGGGGCCCGTTTGTGCGGCACCTACTGGAATCTGGGGAAGGAAACTTTTTGGGAAAAGTGGGGTACATCTTAATGCATGGGGATTGACCTTTGGTCTTTGGTTTGGAAGAAGGATTGAAGGGGGCTTTGGGCTTTTTGGGGTTTCGCATGAATAGGTTTTCATTCTGCTCTCTGGCGGTGTGGTCCCTTTAAGTTGGTGGTACAAAAAGGTGTAAGGGAGTCAAAGGAGGTTGATTCCCCAATTTTATATGGGGATTAATTTTGGTTTCGAAGGGGGGTGGGGGTCCTGGGGGGTAAAAGTCCCTGGGGGCAGGTAAACTGTGGTGCCATAATAGGGTTTGGGCCCCCCAGCCAGTGGGCGGGGGGGTAATGGCTTTTGTTTTTTCTTGTTGGTTTGCCAGACATTTTTTGCTTCAAGGGCACCTCCCCAAGACTGGAGAATTTCACTAATTTTTGTATTTGTTTTGGATAATTTTATATAATAATGTATTTGTTTTTTATAATGGTGATTTTATGGGAAAAAAATTTTTACAATTTGTTTCTAGATTTATATTTTTTTAGTTAAAAAAATGGTGCTTTCCAAATTATCCAACACATTTTTTGGTCATTTTTGAACTATGGGTGGGGGTTGGGCTTCCAGAATAAGGGGTAGTGAAAAAGGGTTGGACAGCAGTATTTGGGTTAAAAGGAGTTGAAAAGGTAGGTAATTGGGACTGGCACGGCCTTGCGATGCGCTAGGGTCAAGGGCGCGACTTTCCGGGCGCAGCTAGGAGGAGGGGGGCCCTGACCCCCCCGCACGCAGGGGCGTGCGCTATGACGGCGCGAGGGGGGAGTTGGGGGCGGTTAGGAGCGCCGAAACCCCCCGAAAATTCAGTTTAACGGAGCCTGGAAAAAGATGACCCCCCCCACCCCGAATGTTGGGTTTTTGTAGAATATAGTGGGGGGGGGGGGCAGTGAGGGTAAGTGTGGGTAGTTTTTTAAAATTTTAGGCGTCATAGCAGCCTTCGGCGGTAGTGGTCCTTGAAGTTGGTGGTACAAATTGGTGTAAGGGAGTCATAAGGAGGTTGATTCCCTCAATTTTATATGGTGGATTAATTTTGGTCTGGCGAAGGTGGTGGGGTC
Organism: Phyllomedusa bahiana; assembly: GCA_025379985.1. NCBI lineage: Eukaryota > Metazoa > Chordata > Amphibia > Anura > Hylidae > Phyllomedusa > Phyllomedusa bahiana. The sequence goes on along the minus strand of JAODAL010033245.1, from coordinate 38,280 downwards.
CTGAGGTAAAAGTCCCGGGGGCAGGGAATCTGTGGGGCCATGAATAGGCTTTGGGCCCCCGGCCCTGGGGGCGGCTGGGGGTAATGGTCGTTATTTTTTTTACTTGTTGGTCGCCAGATATTTTTTAGTTCAAGGACAGCCCCCAAGACTGGAGAATTGCACTATTATTGTTATTTTGTATGATAATTTTTATAAATTGTATATTGTTTTTTTTTGGTGATTTTATGGGAAAAAAAATTTTTACAAAACTGTTTTCTATGATTTTTAGTTTGTATGTTTAAAAAAATGGCTGCTGTGGCCAAAATTATCCAAAACATTGTTTGTATTTTTGAACTAGGTGGGGGGGGGCTTCCAGAATAAGGGATATTGAAGAAAGGGGGTTGGCGCAGGGCATTTGGTTAAAAAGGGAGTGTGAAAAGGTAGGTAATTGGGGCATGGCAAGGGGCCCCGCGATGCGTAGGGCAAGGGGAATTTAAAAAGAAGTGAAGAAAGAGAGACACCAAAAAGAAAAGGCACCATGTGGGAAAAAGGGGCCAAATTTTGTATAGTACCCTATAAAGCCCTAGGTAAGAGAGCTATTCAGCCCTAACCTAAATGTCAAATCAGGAAAATCACCCCAATAAGGGCGGTCCTGGCAGGAGCCTGACCCTGCAAACACTCACCCTAAATACAATCCTATAGGTCCCATCCCAACATGTTTCGATCCTCCAACAGGGATCGCATCAGGGGATGATTAGGCGCGCGGAGACAAAGGAAAAAATATTGCCACAGTATTAAAACTGAAACATATACAATACACCTCGCAAAGCTGCACTGAGTATATACTCACAGAAGTCCAGATAAATCAAAAACGAGTACATACAGAATGTTTTAGTTGAGCAGCACGAGGTGGGGTGCAGGCATCAAACGACATGAAAAGAAATCCTGCAGAAAGATAATGCAGGAAAACGTCCCACACCCTGTAAGGGTGTCCCAGCAGTGGCCAGAGCATCCCTTTCACTTCGTGTAGTGCTCTGGAAAAATGAAAGAGGGGCTCTGATTGGTTGCTATGGGCAACAAAGAGAGTTTTAGACCTAGACAGATTTCATACATGTGGCCCCCGGTGCACCGCAGTTTTCATTTTGCTTATTCGTAATGATGCTATTTGTCCACTCACAATCCACTTCCACCAAAGCAGCACGCAAACAGATCACACACTGCACAGTTTAAAAAATTCTGCCACCACACTTTTTTGCAACTCTGACAAATCACACCTTGAAACCAAAAAGGGATACATGTGCATTCTATCATTCATTTTAAATATACCCACCAAGCTGTAATTTCCTTAAAGGGGTTTTGCCACAAAATTGACTTGGGAAGCTTGAAAATAAAATAACAAACATTTTCACCATTCATTACTGTTAAAAATTCTGCACCGTTTTTTTTTTTTTAGCTGCTCCTTTAGTGATCCATCGTTTATGGCTCGGCTCCAGCGGATACGACCAGGGCTGAGAGCTCCTCAGTCCTGGTCAGACATGCTCAGACATCACTTCTCCTCTCAGGCAGCTACTGAGTGTTCAAACCCCAGGTGCTGTCATTCTACTCCCGTCCTCTGTACTCCTTAGTAATTAGTCAAACAGTGCAAATAAATAAAAAAAGAAACCTCAATCAGGTCTGTGCATTGATAAAGAGAAAAAAAATCCACAGGTTTGGTTCCTGCAGGGATTTGAACCTAGGACCCTTGTCCTGTGAGGTAAAAACATTACCTCTCAGCTACTCATAGCTCTATATGTAAACAGACCTTTCTTTGACTAGAGAGAGGAAAGGCCTGGTGATGTCATCCTGCTGGGTCACATGATCTGCAATTCAAACAAATCACACACGCCCCCTTCTGAGCACACAGAGCAGAAGAGCTGGAAGCAGGAGGTATGAAATGAGATCGTGGCAAAACCTCTTTACTGAGCAACACACTGCTGAAATCAAAAGAAGGCACTGGTCATAATAATGTGCCTTGACTATGTACTATCATATAGTTCTGGGGCAGAAGAGTGATTTATGCTGCTGTTGTTTGTTGCTGATGACCAGATGAATACAGTTGCTTGTGTGACTGGCTTAAAAGTTGCCTATTACAAGCATATTGTTCTTCATGCCATGGACTCCTTCAAGTAAAATTTGTACTGCTAAAATATTGCTACCAGTGGAGCAATATACTAGGTAAAGTGGTTGCCCATAGCAATGCCCAGAGAACATACAAACTCTTCTATATTTATGTCATATAGATAAATGTGCAGACAGGTCTTCATCATCTTGCTTCAAATTAATACTACAAAAACGACTGTAATCTGAGAAAAGCATGTTTCTGTCCTGAATTTCTGGAACTGCCCTAAATATCACACAGAGGTCAATGTGCACCGTTCGAGTGATAAATGGCCCTCAGTTCATCATTCTCCTCTTTTCAGCTCACTGCCTTCAGGGTTATGGCCAACTAATAATAAGTGTTAGAAAATGCTGTAATTTTAAAGTCATCCTGTCTACTGCCGGCACAGCTGAGTGGCAGCTTGACATATCACTATGATGTAGGAAGGCTAAGCAGTCACTGCGCTCTATAAAGGAGATTTCACACATGCTCATTACCTGTCCCTTCACAAGTTTGATTCTTAGGAACTGGAACATGGTAAGTTGTGATTAGAGGAGCAGCAGCAGCACTCAATGTAAGTGACATGACTTAATCCAATTATTTCCCACAGAAGGAAGAAGGACATTTTACTTCTAACTATAGAAAATCAAAGCGTCCATACAATCAGGGGCCGCACACTAATTCAACGGGGTATTAACTCTGCTCGCTTGCAGCTGCTTATGTCACACTGAAGATGGCACAGACACTGGGTACACTGTGCAGTCAGGATGAAGGCGAACTCTGCACATTCTTTTATACTGATGTAATACAAAGATTCAATGTCATAGGAGAGGTGCACAATCCTGATATTGAAATACTAGTTATGGGTAAAAGAGCTGTATGCAGACGAAGCACAAAGGCCATTGGGATTCATTAGGAAGATTGATTTGCCATATTGGGACTCATTCACTTACTGTCTTTGGCCACCTTTCCTGATATTTGTCGGGATACCCTAAAAATGTATCCCGACGGATACTGCGGTGTTGCTGCTGTGACAGGACCACTGACTTCTTTATAGTTCTTATTGGATTATGTTTACCCTATTTTAGCAAATATATACGAGACCAAGCTTTTGTGTCCAGTGCAGAAACCATACATGTGTGCTAATTAGGGCAAATGTAGACCAATTTGGACTACTTTTGCACTATAGAAGTCTTTAGCACCACTGCAGTATCCATTGGGATACATTTTTAGAGAATCCTGATAGGTACCACAAATGGAGGTGAAAATGATATGTGAATGAGGCCTTAGAGATTGCTATTAGTGATCATTGTATAGCCATCCAGTTTAAAACCAGAAGGAAACTGGAAGATCAAACAACCTAGCTCTTCACCTGCAATAATCATGCTGCTACTGCACTGTCATGTGTATAGCCCCTTCCCTCACCTTCTGTATCCCTGCTCCCTTGTTCATGGTGCACCCCTGTAGGTCCCTTCTCCCTCTCTACCAGTTTGTTAATTATTTAGTAATGGTTATTGTACCTGTTTTGTCTTATGTATTTAAACCCTTTTTGGATGTGCAGCTCCACAGAATTCATAGTAAATTAAAATGAGGTGGTAATAATAATAATAATAATAATAAATGATATAATAAAAGACATGTAATGCATTGGTTTGTCTAAAGCTGACCATACACTTAAAGGGAACCTGTCACATAGGTTACACCCCCCTTGCTGAGGGCAGCACAAGCTAGTAACAGACCTGCTGTTTCCAGCGCTGTGTCCCTTATTTTGTAAGATGCTGTAGTTTTCGTGTATTTAATGCTCAAATCTTATTCATGAGCAGGTGTTAGCCCCGCCCACCAATGGCTAGCCCCGCCCACTGACATGTTATTCACCTGTTTCTACCTATTCAAAGGTAATAGTTATAGTGGGCGGGCTAGCCTCAGATGGGAAGGTTTGAAAAAAACTGACTCTTTTCATGACCCTTTTCTGGCTGAAAACTGCAGATTTGAGCACTAAATACTCTAAAACTCCAGCATCTTACAGAATAAGGGACACAGCGCTGGGAACCGCATGTTTGTCACTAGCTTGTGCTGTCCTCAGCAAGGGGGCATAATCTGTGACAGGTTCTCTTTAAGACTGCTGCCACGGAATGCTTGTTTAGCTGACAGCTATTCCTTTTCAGTTCTTAGCCAAATGTGAATGTTTTTTCAATGAGAAAGGGATTATCTGGCAGCGGAAAAAATGTAACCTGCTTAAACTTTCTTTACCCACCATCAGGAAATAAATGGGAGACCCTCATAAACATGACGAGTTCATCCAATGTCTATGGAAAACTTAGTATTTTACTCATTACTATGGAGAGAGCCCATTAGTACCCTGCTGTCCCACTGGGAGACACAGGAAACAAACAGGTTGAGATGCCCCATTGGTTTTTACAAGCTAAGGGTCATCATGGAAATACCACAGTAGGGCTAAATTGGCTTTTTAAATAACAGAATACATGAATATGTTAAAGGCAATCTGACAGGAGATATATAAGGAGTACTCTTAGTCTGTGTCAGACTGAGGTGTCTAGGGCCCACCAGTGGAATTTCATTTTAGGGCCCACCAGTGGTATTTCATTCTGGGGACCACCAGTGGAGTTGATTATGGGGGCCCAGTCTACAGCTACTGTACAAGTCTCTTTTACTCTGCCTCTTGCTTTTTGCCTCTTTCTCTCTGACTTTCTGCCTCTCCAAAGTATGTACATACAGTTTAAAAGAAACTCCAGGTTTCCCCTGCTCCCCTCTGGGCAGTCTAAGCCTGCTCTTAGTGATATGCTAATAGTAATGTCTCAGCACTAAATCTTATATTATAAAGCAGGTGCCTTAAAATAAAGTCCCTTTTGGCTGTTTTCATTCCTCAGTCTCCTGAGACTCACAGTTCCTGGTCAAGTTGTGGGTGGGTCTACAGCAGTGAATAACATTTTAGCTCTGCTAGCTTCTATTCCTAGCAGAGCTGTACTTGTCATGAGAGGAAGCTTCTAGTGAGAGCAAAAAAACTTACATGCTGCCAACTTATACTGTTAGCTACTTAATTACTGGTTTCAATCCTTTTTACATTTCAAGTGAGTCACATGTGAATTGAGAATTATTACATCAGATAGATGACAATGGCAAGTTCAGGTCTTTCCCAGAAGCCTCAGTTATCTTTGATGTAATTACACATGAATGTGCTCTGCAGACCTGACATGATGGTACAAGACAGTTCCCAGGTGAGTGACTCTGAGGGCTAAAGTTTCTCAGTAGAGCAATAAGATCAGAGTCTGAGAAGCAAGTTCCATCTGCTAATAAGACACAGCAGGGAGTGATGTCACCAACCAGGCCACTGCTAAAGCAGATAGAGGTGATGGGGTGACTAGGAAAGCTTGTGTAAACAAGAACTGCTATAACTCTAAAATGAAGTAATAAAAGAATAGCAAAGTATTTGGTAATACTCTTTATTTGTCTTTGCCTACATGTCTTAAGCTAATCCATAAGCTGGGAATACCCCTTTAACAGTAATGTTAGGGAACAGGGCATGCTGTAATTACTAGACCCAGTGCAAATTCTGAAACAGGGCCCCAGTGTCATTTAACCCCTTAACCCACCCTGACGTACGGGTACCTCATGGTGATGTTAAAGAGATGTGTAACAGGATCGTAGCTATGGAGTAAACATAGGGGCCAAGTGGTGGTATGCTCAGAGGGGAGTCTGAGGAGGGGCCCTGCCCTGGTGGACAGGTAGATATGCATGGTGTGGCAGCCCTGCAGGTCTATAGTGTATTAAGGATAGTTAGTCTTGAAGAATGTCTTAGGTAGTAGGTCCTGCGGTGTTACCTTGGCAGCCCTGAAGGACTGAAGGGGTGGGCTGAGGAGCAGGTGGATAGTGGTAGGAGTAGAGAAGAGTAGGGAAGAAGTGATAGGCACAAAACAAAATAGTTAAAAGCCACAGCGCACCATTTCTCCCGGGTGGATATCATTCTGCAGGTGCTTGGAAATAACGCTGAGATGGATCTCAGATAAAGTACTTGAAGAGACAAACTCCATTTAGGGGTAATCCAGCACTCTAAAATTTACTATTTATTCCATCATTTAAAAACAGGTGATAAGTATCACATAAAAGAAAGACGACAAAATATCACATAAAACTTATATATACAGAGAGACTTTCAGTCACAGCCACATTTTGAGTCTTGATTGTTAATGATTATTCCACCCATGTGTAGGTGTGATTTAAAAAGGGTAGTCACATCAGAGCAGGGGCTGCTGGACGGGCCAAGTGCTGTAAAGTAAGCAATTTTCAAAATGTTTTACCTTATATAGGCCTTTTTTGCACCTTTAACATGCTCTTTTGTCTCTTTGGTCACTGACCATCGCTATGTGCTTTCAGGGGTGGCTGCTAATGCAGTGTTACTGTAACATTACCTGTGGCCAGGATAGTGGAGACAAGCATTTTCAAGCATTTGTACTCCACTCGGCCAGGACACAGCAACTTCATTCTCAGACCGTCTTTCATAATGCTGCATTACTGGCCACCACTGAACGCACACAGTGGTGGTCGGTAACCAAGGAGTTGAAGGTGCAAAAAAGGCCTGTATTAGGCAAAGCATACATACTTTTTTAATATCATGAAATTATGAAATTTGCTTATTCTCCAGTAATTGGTCCTTCCATCAACACTTACTGTGATGGGAATACCCCTTTAAAGTATCTCTGTGTATATATTGTGGGGCGACCTTGGGCGGTCGCATGGTGCTGCCACTAGATGGTGTACGTCAGGTGACCTGGTAGAAACGTGCCACCGAGGGCATGGTCTCGGTAGGGGAAGCCAGGTGTTGTCGGTCAGCAACATTAGGTTGCTGACACTCATATGTAGTATGGCTGATGTCCAGCCATTATGGGGTGGCTTTCCCTAAACAGCTGCAGTTGGGTGGGTGGCTGTTCCCATGTCCCCACGTTCCAGTTCTGGGATTTACCAGGCCTATAAAAGCCTGGTACTCAGGGTTATCTAGGGGTGTGGTTAACCGCTGTTTGGAGAAGCAGTGGAGCTGGTGAGAGGAGGCTCTTAACCCCCCAGGCTTAAGGAAGCCGGTACCAGTGGAGGCTGGTGAAGTGAGTGCTAGCGGTGCTGGACAGTAGGTCCTGACCGCAGGTTAGTGAGGGACTTACCAATGTGTAGATAGTGGTGCAGTTTGCATAGGACTGCTGCAGCGAAATTTAAAAGGCTGGAGGCCTGACTGTTGGTGCTGGAGGCTGAAGAGACTGTGTGCTCAGTGGAGAGAGGAGGACAAACCCAGGTATACAGTCTGTGCTGTTTAAAAGACTGTGTTGCTACCTGAAATTGTTTTGTTTGGCCATGGAGGAACTTCTTGCCCAGCTGAGGCAATCTATGAAGGAGTCTGAGGAGCTGACTGCCACCATGAGAAAGGAAAATGAAAAGCTCCAAGCAAAGTTGAAAGCAGACCATGAGGGGTTAAAAGCCATTATTAACCCTATTCTACAGTCTGAGAAAGGTGGACTCGCCACAATACAAGAAGCAGCCTTGCAGGCTGGAGGTGCAGTGTCCAAGCAGGAAAAGACGGCTGACGTGGATAACAAACCTGAGTGGTGTGACGGATGCCTACAGGTGGACAAGTGCAGAAGGGGATGTCCTGTGGCCAGGAGGCCATATTGTCCATCAAAGAAGGTGTTCACCTTTGGAGAGATGGTGTTGCAGAGGGACATGCGTGCTGCTGTTGCCCCGGGCAACCACCTTTCTCAGCAGGAGCCTGCTACCACCGTCCAGCAGAGGGAGCCGTGTTGGAGGTGCCACAGAGTGGAGAGATGTGCTCCTGACTGCCCTCTCTTGAGGAGGCCAGAGAGGTCGCAGTTGCAAGCCCTGGAGCTCCAGGTGAATGGAGCCCCGCCCCAGGCTGACATGGACAGTCAGCAGCAGAGATCCAGGCTGCACCTAGACCGCATACCTGTTGTGGAGACCCATCATGGACCTGGTACGACTGCTCCAGTGGGGTGTATTGCGGGTGACACCTGTTTTGGGACTGCCAGGCATGGGTTGTGTGACAACCAGGGTGGATCAAGCAGAGGCCCAGACATGCTGCCTGTGCAGGAAAAGAGTGCTGAGAGCAGCAGGACTCTGAACTGTGGAGTTAGTGTCTCCCATGCTGCATTACTTGTGGGGAATGATGACTCTCTTACCTCCTGCAGTATACATAATATGCTTATTGAAAAGGCTAATAATGAGGAAAATGTATCTGTAATTAGTAGCTGTATGTCACAGTCTGAGCAGGGGGAGGATAGCCGTATCACTGTTGTGCTGTGTCTACTACCATGTATGAGGAGACTATGAGTGTGAATGTGCTGGTTGGTTACCAAGGGGAAAAAAACCTCTGTGAAGAGTCTCAGTTGCAGTCTGGGAGTGGATGCTGTAGTGTGCCTGTGCTACAGAGTAAGGATGATGTTGATTGTTCAAATGGGAGTGATGAAAATACGTTTGAGTAAAAAATGTGTGCCAAGGCAGATTATGTGTGCAGCCCTGACCAGTGTATTACAGAGAAGTTTATCTGTGATGAAAATCCATATTGTGACCCTGCAGGGATTGAAGAGAAAGATTGTGCTGATACCTGTAGTGCAGCTGAGGTAACTTGCTCCAATGGCGGCTGTATTTCCAGTAGCTTTTACTGCAGTGGTCAGAAAGACTGCAGTGACGGTAGTGAGGGAAAATGTGAGCCGTTAGACCCAGAAAAAAAGAGGGTTTGCTCAGGTGCCAGTGAGAGGCAGGGGAGAGTATTTGAATCCTCAGATGGTAAGGAAGTACCTGCTTTTGAGACGGTTGATAATTTTTCCCTAAAGTGTTACCAGTGTTCCCTAAAGTGTTACCAGTGTTACCAAAATGTTACCAGTATCACAGAGGTGGTAGGTCCAGTGGTTTATGGCGACCTGCAGGTGGGTGCTATTAGCAGCCAGATGTCTGCTGTCCCTACTGTTAAAAATGTGTCTGCCATTGACTCCAGTGCACAATGTGAAATGGATGGGGTGCAAGATAAAGGAGTGACCCTGATAGAGGTTGTGTGTTCTCCCTGTGCAGGAAACATCGCCACACATTGCTGCAGAAGGTCTGCTGCTAAACAGAGAAACTAAACGGAGGTGTGAACAGGGGAATGTGTCCTCTGATGCTGAGGTGGTCACTGAAGACCAGAAGACTCATAACAAAGAGAAGTTTGGGTCTCATTATAATCCTGTAGAAAAAAGAAGTATCAGGTTGGGGCTCAGGTGCGCCCCAAGAGGCCATGGTGTATAGCGAACCAGAGAGGTGTGTTGTGCTTACAGCTTCCTGTGTAGCTAGTGTGGTTGTTGGGAGAAAGCTACAAATTATGATAACACTGGTACTGGGGTTGTCAGCAGTAGCTCTGTGAAGGTTAGCATGCCGGCTGAAGATGGTGACTTCAATGTTCTAGAGCAGGTATGCATGGTGCCACCTATGGAAAGTGGCCTTGACTTCATTTTTGCCCATTGTAGGGTGAGTACATGGGATGAACTATATGTAAGCGATGTTGTCTCTGCCCCTGAAAATGTAGAGAGGACGATGGCCCTGTGTAGGAGCTTTGACCCTGGAGGAAGGGTTGTACAGGTTGATCAAGGCCTACGGCCTTTATCAATGGGGGAGGATATGTGGCCGGGCGACCTTGGGCGGTCGCATGGTGCTGCCACTAGATGGTGTACGTCAGGGGACCTGGTAGAAACGTGCCACCGAGGGCATGGTCTCAGTGGGGGAAGCCAGGTGTTGTCAGTCAGCAACATTAGGTTGCTGACACTCATATGTAGTTTGGCTGATGTCCAGCCATTATTGGGTGGCTTTCCCGGAACAGCTGCAGTTGGGTGGGTGGCTGTTCCCACGTTTCCATGTCCCCACGGTCCAGTTCCGGTATTTACCAGGCCTATAACTGCCTGATACTCTTGGTTATCTGGGTGTATAGGGAGAAGCAGTGGAGCTTGAGAGGGGAGGCTCTTAACCCCCCCAGGCTTGAGAAAGCCGGTACCAGTGGAGACTGGTGAAGTGAGTGCTGGCGTTGCTGGACGGTAAGTCCTGACCGCAGGTTAGTGAGGGACTTACTAATGTGTAGATAGTGGCTAGACGGCCTAGGTGTTTATTTGTATTTTTGTGTGCCGTATACGTTTTCTGTGTTGAAGAATAAAACTGGCTTAGACCAGACCTAAAGAGAACCCTGTGTCAACCTGCCAGTTCGTTTACCAAAACGGCGAGCTAAGAAACCCCCAGGACGATCCGAGATGGCGTCCGAACGCAAGTGAGGTGTCACAATATGTTTTGTGTGTTGACTAATTTGACAGGCTTAAGTAAAGACTACATGTTCGTCTGAAACACATAAGCCAAATTCTTATTTCTTTTGTGTAATACTTATCACCTGTTTTTAAATGAAGAAATAAATAGTAAGTTTTAGAGTGCTGGATTACCACTATATGAATTTTTAGTCAGAGAAAATGATTGGCACCAGCACTTCCATTGAAATAGATGGTCACATATAAATCCCACAGGTGAACCACCACAGTGGTGCTCAGCAATAACAGCAAGGTTCGAAGTAATTCAAATATAGAAGAAACATAGATTTGTTCATCTTGTCTATCTCCATCTGCTTCTCTTTATTTTTTTTTAATTAAGGTACGCTAAAAGTGAAGCGGTGAGCGCTGCTATCTATTCTTTCTATTTTTGGACTGAATGGATGTTGCTTTCTTTAGGGAAGAAGCGATCCCTGAGAGGAGAGGCAGGATAAGTACCCTGCTGACAGTACTGAATGGAGATCTGGCCTAGTGCGCTATATCTAAAGGGAAGGTGGTATTGTAGATAGAGCACACTTTCCAACATTGCCATCATAGAGATTTATGCACTGCAGAATTTTTTTCAAGCTGTTCCACTTTTATAGGTCACACCTCCTTTTTACATGCCCATCCTCACATCCATCAACAAAATAAAAAAAAACCTTTTAGAGAACTAAGGGCAACATGTATGAAGCCTGGCACTGACGGGGAACGGGAGCGGGGAGGGGGGGCCGGCAGGTGCCTGCCCCATAGACATACATTATTCTCAAAGCGTATACGCCGTGAATAATTGACATGTCACTTCTCTCCCCGCTCGCTGTATCGTGCGAGCGGGGAGAGAAGAAGTTCTCTATGAGAACTGTGGATTACCGTAATGACTGGGACGTTTCTCACCCCATATTTCGCGAAGTAGGGCACAAAATACAGGGCGAGATACGTCCCATTTTAAGCCGTGTGAACATAGCCTAAGGCAGTGTAGAATGCGCCAGAATGTGTGAACCTGTTCTCCTGCGGGTCATACATACAGGGCAGTGTAGTGCCAATACGACAAGTCTGGTTCAGGCACCACCTTTACCCTGGTCTGGCTGTTCTAGCTGTTCTGCGCCTAGCTTTGGCGTCAAAGAATCATAGAATAATAATATCTAATTCTACAAATGTGGTGCAACCCCAGAACGTCCCTAATGTTTGGCACATTAAAAAATGTCGCTCCTGCTCTTATCACGCCAAATCTTGGAATGTGACTGTTCATACATAATAGTTAGAACAGGCAAAGTCTAAAAAGAGGTAACACTCACCCTTAAGGAGATTCTTTTAGACTTTCTTGAATCAGATGGCTTGTCTGCGCGGATCGCCAGCGGCTTTTCCAGCTATAACATTTCACTTGTTTCTAAAAAAGGTGCAGGATCCAGGATAAAAAGCCTTACACTTTAATTAAATATGTCACAGCCCACACATACAGAGATCCCTCTGTGGATAGCATCAGCTGATGCATTTCTGGCTCTAACTGAGCCCTTGATCACAGCTCCACATGTTTCCACTTTGGATCAAGGGCTCAGGTAGAGCCAGAAACGCTCCTGGATCCTGCACCATTATTGATAACAAAATAGCTAGACCAGGTTAAAGGTGGTCTGCCTGAACCAGATTTCTTGTATGCACTACAATGTGCCTGTTGATGACTGCAGAAAAAAGGTTCTTTCGGGGCGCTTCTCACGGTTTTTAAGAGAACCTGTCACATAGTTTATGCCCCCCTTGCTGGGACGCAAAAGCTAGTGACAGATGCGTTTCCGCGCTGTCCCCCTTATTTGTAAGATGCTTTTTTTTTCGTTTTAATGCTAAAATCTGAGTTTTCAGAGAAAAGAGTCTTCGAAGAGTCCTTCAGAGATTCAGTTTTTTTAAAAACCGGCCAAATCGGAGGTACCCCCCGCCCCCCCTAACTGAAAAACCCTTTTTACTTTGAATGGGTGAAAATGTGAAAAACGGTCATGGGTGGGGCTACCTTTGGTGGGCGGCTAAAAACCTACTCATGAAAAATTTTTGGGGGGGAAAAACCCTTAAAACTGCGTTTTACAGAAAAAAAGGGAAACAGCGCGGGGGAAACAGCGGTTGCACTAGTTGTGTCCCTTTAGAAGGGGGGAAAAACCTATGTGCAGGTTCCCTTTTTAAGGATTTAAAACTGGCCTGTCCAAACGCCCAAAAATTTCGCCAATTTTTTTTTGGGGGCCATAACTTTTTTTTTTTTTTTCGTCAAGAAGCATGTCGGGCTTCTTTTTTTGCCCACTTTTTTGATGCAAAATTTTTTTGCGTAGTCCAAATTAAATAAAAAGATGATTGTAACATTTGGGGCATTTTTTAAATTTGGCTACTTACTTTGTGTTTTTTTAACCCTCAAAACCAGGTTTTTTCCCCAACTTTTTTTTGGGTTTTTTCCTTTCTTTTTTTTAAAACCTTAAGGAAACATTTTTAAATTTTTTTCTTAAAGTAAAGTTTGCAAACTCTGTTGGGTTAAAAAAATCTGCGCCCATTTTATGAAAACCTATGGCTATGTTAACGGCTGATTTTGGGACGGATTTCAGTCCCTATTTCGGCCGTAACCCCGGGCCAAAAAAAAAGGCTGAAAACCCCCTGTCATTACGGGAATCCACTTTTTCATAGAGAACTTTTGGATTCCGCTCCTCTCCCGTCCCCGGAAAAACGGAGCGGGGAGAAATGCATGCAATTTTCCGGTGGGGGCCCGGGGAGTGCTGTTCCCCCCCCCCCGTACACACAGTAATTTGCAGGCGAAATCCATCCCGCAATTAGCCGTGAATCGCCGTGTGAACAGCAGAGTTTCTTTTTTGCCTATAGGAAACAATCAGAGCTTTCCCCTTTTATTTTTTTCGAGAACCATTGAAATGAAAGGGGCTTGATCGGTTGCTTGGGAACAACAAAAATCTGAGCCCAACATTTTTTATACAGTCCCCCCCGGTCAGTTTGGCACGGGGGCTGTCATGCAATACAATGGGGGCACATTTACAAGGCAGTTGTGCCGAATTGGGCAAATTTGCGCCAAAAGTAACATCTTTCTTGCTTTACCCACATTTACTATGTGTTTTTTGGAAAATTTTTAGACACTTCTGCGCCTCGTCCAACAAAGGGGGCATGGTCTCTGCAAAAGTGTTTCGCATATAAGGGGGCTTAACATGCGCCAAAAATGCGCCGTGATTCTGTCTGTATGGTAAGGGCTGACTGGGAATCCCGGTGACTGATGGACGGGGGAAAACCCCTATATCGCGCGGGCAAAGACCCAGAAATTCAAAGGGTTAAACGACGAGGATCAGAGGTTCCCTCTGGTCCCTGCTGTTCACAGAGTCTTCTTTGTTAACTACAGCTCCATTCCTAGCACAGTTGCGTTGCTGCGCTGGGGGCCGCAACCCCACTCTGAATGCAACGATGTCTTTTGGCATTGTTGCCGACAGAGAACACAGTCCGCCCGTTTTAAAAAGATGGGGGCATTCGTTAAGGGGTTAAAAAGATATTTGTGGGCAAAGGGATTTTTATACATATTCAAGCTTTTTTTTTTTTTTCAAATTTTTTTTTTCACTATGGGATAGACTGAATCACTTGATTGCTTTTTAATACATCGCAATGTATTAAAAAATCCAGTAACGGAAGTTATATCTCGGCACCCTTAATTGGCTTAGAATGCGGGATCTAGGGGGTTTCTCTAAACCAACGTGCAATGGGGGGAAAAAAGTTGAGTTAAACTGTTTCTGATCGATGGAACAAACTTAGAAACTGGCCAAGGGATTTACCAACTCTTCCAGGAGCCTTGGGGAAATTTTTTGGGAGGCTGGGGTTGGGTAAATCTTTTTGATCCCAAAGGGGTATAAAATTGAAAGACCCAAATCCCAACTGGAGCAGGGGCTGGAAATTTTTTTTCTTGAATATTGTTATCCCGAAAAATTTAAGCCCAGTGCTCCTTGTTTTTAAATAACTTTTTAATTCTGTTTGTCTAAAAACATAAAACCCTAAAAAGGGAAAACGAAACAAACACCCCAAAAAAAGTGTTCCCCAAACCCAAGATTTCCCGTTTTCACTTTGGGTTGCCTAAATTTCACGTAGGATCTTGGGGGTGTTTGTAAAAATTTTTGTCTGCCGTGCTACCTTCTGCGATTAAAAATTCAAGATGTGCACCTTCAATCAACATTAGAATCTTAAAAACTGAACTGCAGGTTTTCCGGTTTATCCCTCTCCTTTGCATTTCCAAATTTTGTTATTCAGGAGGACATAGTAGAATCCATTATAGAAAGGAAGGCAGTGACAAGTGGAAAATTGAGGAAGGGGGGAAAGCTTTTTTTTGTTGATGTTGAGTGGGGAATATGGCTGTGCTAGATGAAACTTGAAGGAAAAAACGGAGTAAACATTAGTAATTGGGTTTTATTTATTTTTTCCAAATGATTTTTTTTGTATTGTTTTGTAATTTCCGTAACCTATTCTGTTTTATTGTTTTTTTTGAAAGTTGTGTTAATTTTTTTTTTATATATAAAATATATTTTTATAAATATATATATACACATATAATAGTTAAGCCAAAACCCTTTGATTTCACTAAAAACAGTTTAAATTTTTGGACGAATTATTTATAAATTTTAAAAATTATAATATAAATATTTATTTATATATTTTATTTATATTATATAATGTGCCAGTGAAGCAAATTAAAATTATAAGGGATGAGGCTCAATTTTTGTGAAACCTGAAGATAAAAAAAAAAAATTCCATGAGGGGGTTTAGGAGCTTTTGTTCACAGGGGTTTTAATGTATCAAAAGGGTGGGGTCCTGGGCCCCAAAACCCACCCCTGACAACATTTTAATGGGTTTTTATATTTCCTCCAGGTTCTCCGGTTTCCCCTAAACTCCAGCTGCACTTATCAATTTTTTGTTATTGTGGATGATGACTTTCTGTGAACAGTGCTGTGGAAAATAAAGGTGCCATATAAATAAAATAAATAAATACACTTGCATTGAACTAAATAATAAATGATGCCATAAGTTTTTAAGCTCCTCCCAGTGCCTGTTCTGGTAGTCAGAAGTTTATAATCTATAGGAAGAGAATCCACGGCACACCTTCAGCTACTTTGGAAGTGTTTATTGAAGCAAACACAGAAGAAAATAATATTACTCTCCATGTGGATCAATAGATGAGATAAGAGTGCACATCTCCCACATATAGGTCCATTATGACCAAGGCTTGTTGGCCACAAGTCAGACAATGGGAATACTCCATTAAAACACTATCACTTATCTCATCTATTGATCCACATGGAGAATAACAATATTTTCTTTTGTGTTTGCTATATTGCTTGAATAAACCCTTCAAAAGTACCTGAAGGTGTGCCGTGGATCCTCTTCAGTATCCACGTGCTTTTTCAATGAGCACCCGACATCCACAAGGTGTGCGGCACCATCACACGGTATCTAAAGTTTATCATCTATAGTGATGTCTAGGAATGGTTTCTAAGAATGTGTTTAAAATGAATCAGCCAGAAAATTTAACCCAAAAACAATCTAATTTTTAAAACATGGACCAAAGCTGCAACACGCAGTGCTAGGGTCCAGATCCCACCAAGGACAACGTCTGCAAGGAGTTTATATGTTCTCCCTGTGCTTGCATGGGTTTCTTCTGGGTATTCTGGTTTTTTCCCACACGCTCAAAACATACTGATAGGTTAATTTGTAATTTCACCTGTGAGCTTCAATGGCCACAGGAATGTGAATCATGACAATCTCTGTACAGCATTGTGGAATATAATGGTGTTATATAAATTAATAAAATGAATGAACATTTAAGTGGGTTTTCTCACTACAAAGATTAGCTTTCAACATGAAGAGACAATTAAATGAAGACTTTTTCTAAATACGTTGGTCAATAGATTTTACTTTAGTCATAACATGAGACCTTTTAAGACCTTTTAAGTGCACACAGGTTTCTATGGTTATCTCATTCCCTGACCATAACTCTGCTATCTGATTAGATGAGACAGCTTAAAGCAGGGAGAGAAGTCACCCTAGAGCAAACTAATTATCTATAACAAGATTACAGAAAAGCCATTGTTTTCAGTCCTCACAGCTAGGGCTGTGGAGTTGGAGTCTTAGTCGTGGAGTCGGTGCCCATTTTGGTGCAGTCAGAGTGGGAGTCATTATAAAATATTTGACCTTCTGGACTTCCTAGCTCACTCATCCATTCCATATTTTAGAGACAATCTTCTTGGTTATTCATACTAAAACTTTGACCTGCCCAACTTATTTAGCTTATACTTAATTTTATTACAGAATCGTGTCTTGTAATTGCATTGTTATCTGTTTTTGCTCCTGGTGGTGGGACAATCTTTTTCTTCTTGTTACTACAAATGACAAACCCTGTCTCAATCCCTAATAGCTCAGTGTGTTAGTAGGCTGATTCCACAAGCGAAGGTCAGCTGGTTGAGCAGCATGAAGAAAAATTTCCCAAGAAAAAAGAAAAGAAACATCATCCATCTCATCGATAGTGCCTGTCGGCCAAGAAAATTACCAACTGCATCAATCGTGAGGCCCTGACAGAGGAAAAATATGAAATGAAGTCTGTCCATCCCTTCCAAACCAAATGGCGTCCAGGCAAAATATTAGAGTAAAAAAATCATTAACACAAGGTCGATCATTCTAAACAATAGACACAGCATGGGGGCGGCTCATGTGAGACACAGACTTTCCCTGAAAACCATGCAACACGCTTACCGGGTCTGAAAGATAGTCCGAAAAAAAGTTGAAGAACCCGACTTCAATCTCATCATAAAACGCGGCGAAGAGTTTTTCAAAAAATTCCAAAAAAAGGGAAAATTGGAAACGTTTTATTTGGGCAAGAATCAAAGTCAAAAGACCGGGGTCTGTGGGGGGGAAATGAAAATTGGGAAAAATCAAGGGGAAAATGGGGGAAGGGCAAAGGAATTGAAGAAACTGTCAGATTCGGTGGAGGAAGAATGATGATATGGGGATGTTTCACAGCCAAAGATGTTGGATACTTGACAAGGATCACTGGTGACCTCAATGCTGAGCTATATAGGAGTATCCTACAAGATGAGTTACTTCATACACTCCAGTACTATGGGGATGAAAAGGACGACATAGTGTCCAGCAGGACAATGACATGAAGCATACATCAAGGTTGGAGAAGGAATGGTTCAATGACATTGAAGTAGAGTTTCTGTATTGGTCTCCATAGTCCCCAGACCTCAACCCAATCAAACACTTGTGGATAGGGTGGGAGAAAAAGCTGTTTTTATACCCAAGTCCAATCTGCACCAACATTGGGAACGTGTAGAAGAGACCTGTGATAAGATTTTGGTCAAGACATGCTTGAATCTGATCCAGAGCCCAGAAGGATTCAGGCAGTACTGAAAGCCAAAGGTGGATTTACCAAATACTAACAAAATAATAAAAATCAACATTTTGATTTTAGGAGCACAACAGTAACAATGCAGTTACATGACAAGAATCTGCAGAACTAAGCAGATGCTAAATACTTGCAAGTCGAATTTATGTAGAAGATCGGTAAGATGATTGTCAATAAAATGGTGGTAGCCTCGCGTTCAAAGCTGTAGTGGATGATAAGATATGGAACCTGAAAGTAAAAAGTTTAGAACATTGTTACCCTTTTGCTTGTCAGTGTATGTTCTACATAAATAGCTTGATTATTGTATCATGAAGTGATAAAAAGCCTGATTTTACCATTTTACTAGAGTAAAGTTATCACTTAAACATGCGCCATGTATGAGGGACAGGGAGTCGGAGTCAGGAGTCTGAGTTAGGGAACTTGAGGAGTCAGAGTCAGAGCTTTGGCTTACTGACTCCACAGCCCTGCCAGCAGAACATGTACCTTGTGTATACTAAAGAGGTGGCATCTCATGCACTTGTCAGTGTCAACTACCTACAGAGACACTAAATTTGTTAATCACTGCTATAGAACCACTCATAGCCTGAGGAGACAGAGTGATTGTAAAACTGCTTGTGTTTAGTGAAACAATCTAGTGAGAAAATCCCTTTATTTACTCTCAGGCTTGAACTGGCCCACAAGGGAACAAGGGAAACCCCGTAAGGCCCCTGAGCATGGCAGATCTGGAGTTTCTTGTAAACTGCATATGCATCCTTGGAAGAGGCAGAAAGGCAGAGAGAAAAAGACAAAAGCAAAAGGCAGAGGTGTATACAGTAGCTGTTGGATGTACCCCCATCCACTGCTGGACCCCAGAATCAACTCCACAGGTTGGCCCCCACTATGAAATTCCACTGGTGGTTCACAGGCATCCCTGTCCAACATTGATTACTCTACATAACTAACAGTAACTAAAGGAGGGTTTTGCCATCTGGTGGTACCTCTTGGGTACCATTATCACCCCATATAGTTGAATAGAGTAAGGCCCCGTTCACACGGCTTATTTGCCGACGGATTGGCGCCGTATTCCGCGCCGGATTTGCGCTTCAATACGGCGCCAATCCGTCGGAGTCATTACGGTAATCCACTGCTCTCATAGAGACCAGTGGAATCCGTCGCTCCTCCCCGCTCTGCGAATCCGTCGGGCAGGGAGAAAGTGACATGCACATTATTTACGGCGCGGACGCGCCATAAACAATGCATTGTCTATGGGGCCGGGAGCGGCGCCCCCGCCGCGCTCCGGCCCCGCCCCCGTCCCGTATTCACGGCGTATTGGTGCGAACAATACGGCGCAAAAATCCGCCGTGAATAAGCCGTGTGAACACGGCCTAAAGGTAGTTGGAATTGGACTATGTTTGCACCATTTCCCAGAAGTATGCACAATATATGCAGGATACAAAACTATGATAGATCACCCTTTCATGTTCAGCACAGTAAGCATATACTGTCTTGAAATAGACCAAACAGTACAAAAGAGAATATGTTTGCTCTTTTCTCCTCTATTCGCCCACCACTGCTCTGTTGCTTTATCAGTCAAAGTAACTTTTCTTACAGTATTTCAATGATAACCTGTGACAGACGGCAAAACAACGAGTCAACAGCTCCTAACCTATACACTGGTTGGAAAATGCATCAAACACACTTCACCGTTTTCTTATAACCAAAAACATTTAAATTAATAAAAAACAAACAACAGCAAAGATTAAAGGGGTTTTGCCATGAAGTAAAATTAACGTGGGAAGCTTTCAAATTAAATAGTAAACATTTTCACAATTCATCATTATTAAAAATTCTGGACCTTTTTTGTCTTAGCTGCTCCCTTAGTGATCCATTGTTTACAGCTTGTCTCCAGGGGATACGACCAGGGCTGACAGCTCTTCAGTCCTGGCCAGACATGCTCAGACATCACTTCTCCTCTCAGGCAGCTACTGAGTGCTCAACCCCAGGTGCTGTCATTCTACTGCCGTCCTCTATACACCTTAGTAATTAGTAAAGCATTGCAAATAGATTTAAAAAAAAACCTCAATGAGGTATGTGCATTGATAATGAGAAAAAAAATCCACAGGTTTGTTCCTGCAGGGATTTGAACCTAGGACCCTTGGGCTGTGAGGCAAAAACTTTACCTCTGAGCTACATTGTAGCTACTCTCAATGCTTTACATAAACAGACCTTTCTTTGACTAGAGAGAGGAAATGCCTGGTAATGCCTGGTGATGTCATCCTGCTGGGTCACATGATATGCAATTCAAACAAATCACACACGCCCCCTTCTGAGTACACAGAGCTGAAGTGCTGGGTACAGTAGGTATGAAATGAGATTGTGGAAAAACCCATTTAAATAAACTAATCTAATGTATGTTGTTAACTACACTGTGTTCTGATTTCTTTTTAGAAAAGAGCTCCGCAGTTACAAGAACAGGACATCTTCTTTATCACCAAACTGAGAAGATACAGTTGACGTCCCTAGACAGCAGTTTATGAACTTGATCTTTCTGCCTGGGAGCAGATTCCTTTTTGATGTTGGAATACGTTGTATATAAAAGAACAAGGCCACTGGCTATGTATTTATTTACATTCCATACAGATTAGAAAATTAAAGGGTTCCCCACAGAATGAAGGCAAAGAAACGTTCTGGGTTATAATTTGTCAGTCTATTCATCTCCATATCCCTTTGTGAGACATATTCCATGGTACTAATTAAAGTCAAACAATTAGTCTCAGCTTTTATATTGAGAACACCTGGTCTTTTCATTTACAGCTCTGAAGTGTGATCAGAACAATGACCAACTACTGAGTCATTGTGGGCACTTGGTAACTGCAATCAATATAAAGTGTACTGATACAGTGGTCTAGAGCAACCAATATGTTTGTAGGTTCTTCTTTTGTACACAACCTTTGGGTGCTTATTATATTCGGATGATAATCACATATATTGGTAGGATGTACAATGACATAGTCTCAAGTAACACTAGTTTAAATGTGCATATAGGAGGGTATTGAGTGCATGGTTTATTTTCTGATGATCATCACATATGTTGGTAGAATGTAAAAAGATACAGTCTAAAGTGACTCTAGTTTAAATCTGCATAAAATAGTGTATTCAGAGTCTGGTCTATCTTTGAAAAGGCATTGCCTGCTGTTTAGAAACAAAACTCCCAGCATGCTATGTCCGCCTGATTCTAGGAGTTGTAGTTTTGATGTTGATGGAGAGCCAGATGTTGGGACATACAGATTACTGTATACACTAGGAGCCATACAATGCTGTAGAACAGGGCTTTCCTAAGCAAGGTGGCTGTTATGATCCAGGGGCACCACAATAGCGTCAAGTGTTGAATAAAAATAAGGGGGTGGTAGGAGCCCAAGGATGAGGCAGAAGAGGAGAAAAATTTAAAAACCAGTAATTTTTTTTGTTTTTCGGGGGTTTAAAAATATCTATTTCTTTTCAGCTCTTTATTTAAAGGGTTTTTAAAAAACTTTTTATAAAAAACCCCCCTTTTTAAATTTTTTTACGGGCCAAATGATGGCCCTTTTAGGTAAAACCCCCCCCTTTTTTCTACCAACCGGGTAAACAAATTTTTCCACCCCAGGGGGGGTGGGGGGGGGGGGGTTAGGGGGTTTGGAAAATTAGGGGGGGGAGGGGGGTTGATTTTAGTACCCAAAAAAAAAAACCCCCCAAATAAAGTGTTACTTTTTTAAAGGGTTATATGGGGAAAGATTTTAAAACGGAACATTGTCACCGGGGGCCCTATTATATTAATAGCTGCCCAAAAGGGGGATAATAGTTCCCCGTAAAAAATTTTTGTCCCCATTATAAAATTAAATTTTTTCATGTAACAGCTCCAATAAAATTTTCCCCGAAAAAAAATAAATATAGCCCCCCATATATATAAAAAAGCCCCCATAGTGATAAATGCTCCCCCAGTAGTGAAGTGTAATAGCTGCCCCCATAGTGATAAAGCTCCCAATGTCATATATACGCCCCCAAGTGATAATGGGGTTTTTTTTTTTTCCTGCCCCCAAAATATAATAGCTCCCCCAGTAAAATAATGTCCCAGAGTGGAAATATAAAAATAAAAATATTTTAAATAATATAAAAAAAAATCCCCCAATAAAAAATAAAATAATATAAAATAATTAAAAAATAAACCCCAAAAAAAAAAAATAAAAAAAATATAAAAATTAATTGGAAAAAACAATAAAATATTATAAAAAAAAAAATTTTTAAAATTAAAAAAAAAAAAAAAATTAATAAATAAAAAAAATTTATATAAAAAAAATAATAAATTTTAAAATAATATAAAAATAAATAAAATCCCCCAATTAAAAAAAAATATTATAAAAAAACCCCCAACAAAAAAAAATTATAAAAAAAAAAAAAAAAAAAAAAATAATTAAAAATTTAAAATTTTATTAAAAAAATTTTCCCCAAATAAAAAAAAAAAAATTTAGTACATTATCCCCCCTGCGCCCTCTCCCGAATCGAGCTCAGGGCGGGGGAGGGGGCAACGTTTCACCCCCCGGCTTTCCCCTGAATGAGCCCAGGGGCGCACCTATTGGGCGCCGGATTACCCCGGCCCCGAAATGGCCCGCCCGGCGAATCCCGGGCGGCCGGTCAGGGGTAGGGGCCCCCCGCGGCCCGGCAGGGGGCGCTAGGTTTCCCGGGCCCGGGGACGGCGGGGGGGGACCCGTTTTGGCCCGTTTTTTGGGTTGGGGCGGACCATTTTTTGGGGGGGCCCCCCCCCCCCCCCCCCTTTTTTCAGTTAAAAAAATATGGCTCCTCTTTTTGGGAAGGTTAGGTTCCCTGCTCTGTTTGGGGAACTAGATGGGCAGCTATTCTGTTAAGGGAAGCAGGTAACATTGGATGAGCCTGCGGCTCCTGCATCGCGTGTTAGTTAGTTACTGGGGATGTGGGCTGCTCAGCAGGAAATTATAAATCCAAAATATCCATATAATATAATACCACGAGAAAAAATATTACCAAAATACAAGCTCCCATTTAAACGTTCCTCTAAAATATAATTTTTTTGTCTACCATAAAAAAACACATTGGTATTAAAAATTCAAACCCCAAAAAATATATGGGAAGTGTAGGAGATGCCCCGGGGGTAAACGTAAATTTAAAAACCTAAAACCCTGTAAGGACCCTAAGCTCTCCCTTTGAATGTTTGGGCCCGCCCCGAAAGGGCCCCACCCGTAAAAACTTTCCCCCGTGTAGCCCTGTTGTCCCCCAATAACTCATGTGTGGGGGACTAAATAAAAGGCAATGGAATTGAAAACCCATTTACATTAATATATATAGACTCTCAGGACCTGGCAACTGTATACCACACAAAGTCCTAAGATATTCCCCAAATATCAGCAGGAAAACACAGTTGCAAGTATAGGTGCTACACATCATCCTCCCTAAATTAAACATTGCACAGTATGATATTTGGGAAGAGTGATGTGTGGCTCCTAGTTGGAAGCAGATAGATTTCCAGGGGGCAGTATGTCACTATTAGGGCATGTCTCCACGGCGCGGGTTTGCGGACGGTTTTTCAGACAGTTTGCAGTTTTTTCGACCGTCGAAAAACCCCCGAAAAAGGCACAACAGGGTCTTGGAAAACCTGCAGCAGTCCCCCCAAAAATTTCAGCACATTCTTCCTCCCTTTTTAACGGAATATGTGAATGTGAAGGGGAGGGCTTTTCTCCCCTCATCGCAGAGAAAAGTCGTCCCCCTCGCGGCCGGATAAACCGGCCGTATTTTGCTTGCCGTGTAATCACCCCTTTTCTAAAAGGGGCAGCAGGTCACATACGTTTAGAAACCTTTGCTGTGGAACATATTCTGACTTTGTGAAGGCTGGTTATACCAATATTGTAAACAATCTACCAGTGCCCATGTACTGCTGAGGGCACTGTAACATCTACAACTAAACCTGACAAACATATGAGCATATCCAATGAGTAGGTGGCCGATAAGAGCCACTTGGTCACAAAAATCCCTTTTCTTGTATCCAGATTAGCTTTTAAATTAGTTTTTTTTTTCCCTAAATTTAGTTATAAACACATTCATAATACAGTCCCCCTTTTTTAAGTCTTAATTATTTGGGAAATGAGCAAATAAAGAAAGATTTTCCTATTATGCGGCTATTTTCCTTAAAGGGTTTCTCAATACATGTTATCTCACCTCGTCCTGTTTTCTTGGCTTATTTTTTAATTCAGGGGCGTTTATGGGTTCAAAGGGTTTTTGGGGCCCGTGGTGACAGCTGCTGAGGACACCGGGCTGTATTAATAGGCCCGTGCTGACACCTACCCGGGGAAGACTAAACAGGGCTGTAGCTATAGCAACCGTGGAGCTGATGCAGCCCATACAAAGGGGGTATCAGGAATAGGTAGGCCTTTAATGGAAATATTGAAATGATTTTTTTGCAAGATCTTTAACATAAAAAGCAAACTTGAAGTGAGACAACCCCTTTTAAGGGAAGGGGGGGAGAAAGGGGGGTATATTATTTTTTGTCTCCATTGTCTTATATGAGGAAACTGCCAGTTGGTGGAACATTAATGCACAAAGTTTTCCCATCTTTAACAGTTACACACAGATACTGTAGTTACATAATAACTCATTGCTCTCGATTTCCTTACAATTCTAGTAATCTATCGACCTATGAAATCAATAAGAAATAGAATCTAATTGTGCAAGTTAGGACTGGGGTTAGAGTTCTGCTACAAAAGTCAAATTATGATATTCACCAGGAAAAAACAAACTTTTTCCCCAGGGGGGCAATAGGCAATAACCTCTTAAAATTTATTTTCTCTCCGGTCTTCTCAACTGTCAATCAAAATTTTGGGGGAGCTATTGATAACCTTTTAAACCTAATACTTGTTAAAAATTTCTAAGACCTACAATCTTAACACATGTTCAGTGGAGCTCAACTCAAGTCAACTAGAATGATGTCATTTCTACTACATTTCAGTAATAAATCTATTTTTTTTAACTAAAGATTTTTAAAAATGGGGGTGATCCCCATTTTCCCTCATGTGCACTGTATTTCTGACAAAACAGCCAATCAAATCCTCTAAGGAGCCATTTAGAATATTTAAAAGAGTACATCTGTTCCAATGCTCTTACACTGACTTATGTACACAAAACACTGTGCCCCATTAACTTGAAGAACCCAACTTAGCGGTTGTTCCACTAAAAGACAAAGCACATAGAAAATTAATCTGACAACATGGAAAAATGTTGTCACAAAGCTTAGGGTATGCAAAGAAAATGAACACTTGAGCATTCAGTGATAGTAGGAAATAGAAAATATAATGACAAAGAAAAACATTGTTCATCTTTCCCCCCCAAAAGGGGAAGGAAAGGGAAGGGGAAAGTGTAAACGGGAAATCTACTGCTGCTTCCAAAAAAGTCTTCAATAGAAACTATGTTTGACAAAGACTTCAACATTTTATTCCAATTCAGTACTAAACACCTTTATATTTAATAACACGGACTAAAATGAGCCTCAGTGATAAAAAAATATTTAAGATTCTGCTGATGGAAGCATTATATGACCGGTTACTGTGGCTTACAAGATGTTAGTGTCATTGGCACTTTTGGGTCACTATGAAGATTGTACTAGAAGAGTGAAGAAATCAGGCGATACCTTTTTCAGGCTAACTGAGTATATTTGATGGTGAGCTTTCGAGAGTACTAGCTTTCTTCATCAGACATGATGTTATACAAGAAACTGAAAATTTACAGACTTTTTATACACAAAATACATGGACCTTCAAAGGAACTTAGAATCTTTAAAAATAACAAAATGCAATATAAGCAGAGAAGTTGTAAATTATTATATTGCATTTTGTTATTTTGAAAGATTCTAAGTTCCTTTGAAGGGCCAGGTCTTTTGTGTATAAAAAGTCTGTAAATTTTCAGTTTCTTGTATAACATCATGTCTGAAGAAGGGAGCTAGTACTCTCGAAAGCTCACCATCAAATAGACTAAGTTAGCCTCTAAAAGATATCACCGATTTCTTCACCCTTCTACTACTTTCTATGGTTAACACGGTACAACATTATACAACTATGAAGATTGTAGTATTTCTTTGAAATTATTGTGTGTAGATGCAATGCCGGTGGGCGCAAAATATATAGAAATGGTATAAAGCTGCATCAGTCTAACTAAATGTTTATTATAGGAAATAAGGAGTACCAAAAAATCAGTAGACTAAGTTTCACCTACCCTTCCACCCACATGTTTTTTAAGGAAACCACAACAGCTGTACAAATGAAAGAGTATGTTAAGCTAGTCTCCTCAAGGGTAATATATTGAGGCTTTAGTTTCTAACACTATATGCATTCTTAGACTTTGATTTTTTTATACATTAGTTATTATAAGTCATCTCTTAACCTTCAAAAATGTCTTTCAAGAATGGGACAACTCCTTGTGCTAGTATAGAGCCCTTTATATACTAATGTGTTATAAACATCACTTTCATGCCTGACCGCCAGAATGTGGCCATATGGTAATACCTTAAACATCACCACTGCTAACCTGGAACAATGTTAAAAGGAGCTATGAGGGATTCTATGAATATAAATAAGACTGTGTAACATGTAATTTGGACCCCAACTGGGGAAAATCCAACTCCAGGTGGAGACACGCACAATTTCATGTTGTCGCCATAAGGCTATGTTCACACGGCTATGATTGGGGCGCATTTCGCAAAGTATATGAGAGAAATGCGCCCCAGTCATTACGGTAATCCATAGCTCTCATACAGAACTATGGATTATGCCTCCTCTCCCCGCTCGTACAATACGATCGTATTGTACATGTGGGAGATAAGTGACATGTCATTTATTCATGGCGCTTACGCGCCGCGAGTAACGACAGTCTATGGTGCCGGCGGACTGTCGCCACCCCCTCCCCCCTGCATCACGGGAGTACGCACCGATCAGCACAAGCTCCCGAGCACACAGCGTAATTGCGTAATTGTGAACATAGCCTAAAGGTGCTCTATATATGAATTAATTCTAAACATCATGCCTATAGTGCATCTGCATGTATGAGCATATTCCTATATATACTATCTTCCTTGCTCCTCTGTACCTACTTTTGCATCTGAGAACCAAATTTAAAGCAAACACTGTTGTATCTTATGTCAGTCCAGATATAGGAGATGGTTGGCATGATCTTTACCAAATTTATTATGCACGTGTTTCTTAAGAGATTTCTTGCATTTGTCTGAGAAGCAGAAAAACAGATCTATGTCTGCAATGAACTAGTATACATTTATCCCAAAATTTGTACCTTTCTTAGTCTTCTACTTAGTTTATGCATAATACATTTAGCTAAATCTTCTCTGAGTCTTCACCTACTATTCTTTTTAAACCTTGGTGTGTAGCAAGAAAAGGTGCAATTTCTTATTAGGTTGCATGTAGTCATTAGTTTACATTTACTGTTTTAGTATTTTTACCACATTGTATACCTACAGTTTGGGGGGGGAAAGCTCTCCTAGAATCGTCATTTTTAAAATGCAAAGACATAATGATATTTATTGGGTTTATGGAATAGACCATAATATGTGACTAGACTGCGCGCCTTATCAGTGACAGGGACTGAGGCAAGTGGTTTATGTTTAGAACTAGATATGTTAGAGCTATATAAGAAATATAATCTAGGAAAAAAAATAATTTCTTATTTTAACACAATCCTACTGTAAATTTACAGAACAGCTAAAACTTATTTGAGGGGAAAACAGATTGTATTCCACCCTATCACCATATAGAATACTCACACCTTACTAGTCTCTGTGCAAGGGTACAAACTATCTATCTTTCCCCCAAACCCTTCCCTAACAATAGCAAAATAAATAAGGTTGGAAAAAAAATAATAAAAAAAAATGGGTATTGACCCATTTACAACAAAGGAAACAGCAAAGAAAAGCTGGCCCCAAAGTAAAACAATCAAATTAGTTTTTTTCCCAAGAATTTAAGTGGAGAGACTGACACATCAAAGGGCAAACCACCCCCCCCCCTTTCCCTAATTAAATCATCCAGAAAAGGGGGGAAGAGGGTAGGAATTTTTGTCATGGTATTTCATTTTTACTTGCAAGTGTGCACACACCAACAAAATCTATTGTTTTTTATGGGTATTCACATTTCAGACTATAGTGTTTGATTATTAAACTAAGGCACACTGAACTTTGGCCTCCTAAATCCCAATACAGGTTGTATCAGGGTTTCCAACTATGGTCCCATTCACATCTCCTTTTGGGGCCCTGTTCCTGATATCCATTGGTAAACCCTAAAATGAATTCTGATAGATACTGTGGTGGGGGTGTAACATGGCCAAAGAATTCTATAGGGCAAATGTAGTCCTAACTCATTAAGCAATGTGTACATCCCCCTTACACAAAAACGTGGTTTTCCATATAATTGCCCCATAAGATACATTTTTACTTACCGATGGATACTACAAAGGAGGCAAAAAAAAGGTGTATATGGTTCTAAAATCATCTTTATAATACTATCCCCACATTTTCTTAAGGACCTTTTTGGCCTCTAAAAGACAGTGACCAGGGCTCAAACACCCTCTACACCACCTGAAGTTATGTTTTTGATTTTTATAGTTAAAATATGATTAGATCTGTAAGTTTAAGTTCCCCAAGGGGGTTTTAGGTTTAAAACCCAACCCCTTTAATTTACTGGGTTACAAAAAGTAAAGCTGACAGTAGAGGGTGATGTTTTTGGATTACCCTGAGATCAAAAGATGATGTCACCAGGGAAACCAAACCGAAAATCCTCATTTTACCCAAAGGGGAAAAAGGGAAACGGCCCCCAGTTTTAAATATTTGTAAAATAAATTCCTAAACCATCAGGTCCAAGGGGGAAAATTTTGCCAATTTCCCTTTCTGCCACTCCCCTATAAGCAACCAGGCACACGGTTTCCCCCTTCTGGATCATTTCCCTGTACTGCTCAATAAAAGTTAAAGGGGTTTATAAAACTAAGGTAACAGAGCAGTAGACTTGCTGTAGTTTTCTAACATCCACATTGGTAAAAGTGTGGTTCTTGGAGGTTACAAGTTCTGAGGGGATTGTTGGAAAACATGTACTTGCCTTCTCTACAAGTTGTTTGGGAGATCCCTAAAATAAGAGACTTTCCTGAATAATCGCTGGGGTAGGGGAGTCTCTACACAGTAGTCATATATTTAGGCTTTTGCCAGACACGTTTGCTTCTTGAAGGAATGATCTGATGACAGATCAGCGCAAAAACCAAAAATGACCTGTAAGTGGCCATTAGCTATATACATGTCACAAAACAGTGGCCGGTTCTCTATTATGTGGGCATTGTGACTACTCTGTAGTAGTTTTACTCTGAAAAGCTCTCTGAGGTTTTGCTTTATAAAAGCTTGTTGTTAGCATAAACGTCACACAATTCTTGTATGATGTATTAGCTGTGAAGAATAAAATATCCAGATATGGAGATGCTGTTCTTCTGGACTCTTACTTTGAGCTCTCTGACTGTCATTATGGAGGCATTAGTTAGGAACAATAGTCAGAGCAAAAACTGCTCTGCATCCATCTTCTTCCTGACTTCATTTTCTAGAGGCATGCTATGCATACTTGTTAATATATGTAGCTCTTAATGTCAATTGCAGCCTTAGTCTGGCCATACAAATCAGATAACTGTTGGCTGAGATCTTCATCAACCAATAGCTATGCCTGCCAACACCCCCACTCTCATATACATGCACACTTTGCCCAGCAAGTGTTTGTTCTGAATGGGGAAAAGACAAAAAGTTGCTACAGATATTACTGGAGGCTGCTTAACTTACCATCAGGGGCGTAGCTATAGGGGGCGCAGCGGTAGCAGACACTACCGGGCCCTGCAGACTGAGGGGGCTCAAAAGCCCTTCTACAACATAAGAAGATACCAGTATTCTAAATGGCGCATGGTAACTGGGCAGCCCAATTTCACTTTTTGCACTAGAGCCCAAGAGCTTGAAGTTACGCCCCTGCTTACTATCGAACAAAAAAGATCAAGCATTTTGGAAAACCACTGTTTAATCTTTCTCTACCATGACATCTGCTGATGGGAAAAGTGGGAGGCCCCATACACATAAAATGGTCCACTGATCTCATTTATCTTTGGTGCATTCAACCAAGATCAATCTAATGTGTATAATGAGCTTTAGTAGTCTATGAACCTATCTATACCATACATACAAGTGTATTCAAAGCTCCCCTCCATCATTGGTTGAACTTAATGGACAAACATCTTTTTTTAACCATACTATGTAAATGTATAGTCCGAGCTCCTTCTGCAACTGCAATCTCTGATATCAGCAGTCAGGGATCAGATTTTATTATCAAGTATTTTAGGAAGTTCTTAGTTTACTCAATAACGTGTATAAAACCCATTTAGTTATAGTGGAATGTTATTCAAGTTCATATAATTTGTAACTTTATTTAGAGCATAAGTGGCGAAGAACAAACAGAACATTTTTAACCTAAGTAAAATGTCAAGAGTGCATTAAGCCATTGATTCCAAGAACAGTGATCGCCCATGAATTGCATAAACTGCACTAGTGATTTCTAATAATACAACCATGCCACAAGAATCATCCAAGATGAATCGCTTACACCCTGTAAGACTTAACACGAGCTTGCAGGTCCCCCACAGAGACTAGATAAATGCTAAGGGTGGGATTGATCACAGTCGAGGATGATCACATTACTCAAAATTGCATGTGTTCGCCTGAAACCATAGAGGAATCCATAGCTTCCAGAGTCACACCAGCAGAGGGGGACACATTCTCACAGTCCTCCCATCACTTGGGTAACCAAACTGACATCTGTTTGGAATAGTAGGTGAAATTTACTCAGGAAACAATTCACAATGAGAAAGTGGAAAGAGGGAAATCAGATCTAAAACTAGTATAAAGAAACTGCAAACCTCAATCCAAAAGACACATTAGTTACAGCATCTAAACTCCTGGAATACTTGTCTTTTCTGTATAAAGCATTATAGAGAACAATATATGTTTTGTATATAGAGATCTACAGAAAGACTCTCCCAACATGAAGACAAATACATTTTACATCAATTCTCCCTAAAGTATGAGTGTTGGGGAAATTAAACTGCAATCCTTTCATTGATGTCAGAGCATTGTCTGCACTGCTCTATAGAAAATAATGGCAATACACAGAGAATAGAAAATAAATGTAGGTAAATATTGTAAGTAAAGTAATGCAAACATTATATAATAACAGACATAACTATCAGCACTATTGTAGAGGATTGCCTCAGCTATATATATATATTATATATATATATATATATATATATATATATATATATATATATATATAATATATATATATATATATTCACTGCATCATAATATCATATGCAATGATTGGAATGCAGCATTTGCTGGATCATCTATTGGGAATCCACTAGTATCCAGAAGAATATACAACCAATGCCTAGAAAAAAATGAATGCACACTTCATAGGCAGGAGACAGATGCAAAAGAAGAAAATCTGAGCAGACAGTACTTCATTTACTTACATTTCTGGGGTAATGAAGGGTATGAGCTGGGCACCCTCCTCTATGACTGGCTCTGCAGCTCTGTAGTAAAATGTTTGGGTTCCAGTGTTAATGAGTGGCAAAGGGGAAGCACAGGACGTCAGCATAAGCCAAGCCCCAAGTCAGCATTGAGATACAGCCCCTTCACAGAGAACATACCTCCTCCCAGAGCTGCTGTGAATGGATAGGTGGGGATTGGGTGTGTGCCAGTGACCGCAGCCATCCACTGTGCCATCACCCTCTAAGTGTAACCCTACACTGCTTGACTAACTGCACTGCCTCCTGCACAGGGTTAATGTGTCCTCCATGCATTAAACCTGGGAGGATTGGGATTATTAGATGTGGGTGAGGTGCTGTAGATGTCATGTTAGATGGGCACCTGCTGGGACTATGGGCACTGTACTCTGTAGGGTAACTTGTTACTTGTAGTCAGCTGAAAGTAAATCCATCCTTTTTACAAGCAGCGTTTGCAGCTCGTTTTCCCTTGTTAGTAAGTTTACCACTATGTGGAATGCTATGTGATGCCTTGTTGGTCGTGAATGCTTTAGCAGACAGGTCTTGGTTTTGGAAACATACAGGGAGGAATTAAGATGTAGAGCTTTGTTACTTAGTGCAGTGAAACAATAAGAGACATCTTGTTACAATTGAATCTATTGTGTCCATGAAACACTGGAGAACCTAGATCAAAACCAATGCAAAGAAAAAGTTGAAAGGGGTCAATAGATTTTAGGACATCGACCCTTTTGTCCAGAATATATAAAAATTGTAAAAACAATGAAAAATTGTAATTTTTGTTAAATATTTGAAGAATTTCAACAAGGATTCAAAGGGGTTTTTCTTTTTAGACATCTAGAAATAAGCAACTTTCCAAATGACTTGCTTTATCAAAAGTGTGTAGTTTTCCTTTCATGTCCTGCTTGTCATTGGTAACCGCTCATTGTCTGAGGTTACAGCCACCGCTGGGTTCTAGTAGTGGTGGGCATGTTTGTGTAGTTAGACTCCTGCTGCATAAGGTTATGTTCACACGACTGATTTTAAGTGGAAGATGATTCGGAGTAAAAGTTAAAATCTATGTGAAAACCAAGTCCCATTTATTTAAAGGGAACGTGTCATCAAAAATGGTATGTTCTTTTTAAATTTCCATATTACTATAAATATTTTTTAATAATTCTTAAGTCCTGAAATTTTCACTTTGACCACTAGGCCTAATAATAGTCTAACACTTCCTGTCATGTATGGAGAGATTTTCAGTAGTCTGCTCATTTAGTACAAGCAGGAATAAACTGAAAGGAGACACCAATGTGTATAGATAACACAGGATCCACCATTCACAAAAGGAGATGTTACAGCCTCCCCAACCTGCACAATGACTTCTTCCCAGGTCACAGAGGATGACTGGAAAAATCTCCTATAGAAGTCAATGGGACTGAGTCAATTCACATGCTCTTATGTGTATGAAGCTGCTGTAAAACATCACAATGCTGCTAAAAGCAGTACAGGCAAGAAAGTTGTCCCCACAATCATATATAGACAACCAAACTGAGAAATCTGCAAATCGGGAAATAAAACGGCTAAGAAGAAATATGTTTCAAGGTCTTGTTTTAATAATTAAAAAAAATTGATGACAGATTCCCTTTAAATCACGGGTATCAAACTGCGCCCCTCCAGCTGTTGGGAAACTACAACTCCCATCATGCATTTGTATAATCTATAACAGTGGGCATGATGGGAGTTGTAGTTTCCCAACAGCTGGAGGGCCTGCAGTTTGACACCCCTGCTTTAAATGAACTACAGCGCAGATCTTCTACATTACGGGTTTCAAATCCATGGTGCAGAAACAAAAGAATGGACATGTCCGTTCTTTGAGGTGGACTCAATTTGAATTCTACTTTGTGCAAGTGTGGCACATTGGAATGGGGATAAACTTTGTCTCAATTAAAGGCAAAAACTGCCTTTACAAAGTTAAAATCCTTCGTACAAATCTGATTCTACGTTGGATTTTTCAAATTGGATTAAACTAAACCTCACTAAAATTGAACTTCTAGTCATCCCACCATCTATTATCCGACCTCACCCTGCTATTTCTGTCTCCGTGTGTGGCATCATCATGACTCCTAGGCAGCAGGCTCACTGTTT
This sequence comes from Phyllomedusa bahiana, assembly GCA_025379985.1. Taxonomy (NCBI): domain Eukaryota; kingdom Metazoa; phylum Chordata; class Amphibia; order Anura; family Hylidae; genus Phyllomedusa; species Phyllomedusa bahiana. Next base: position 4,685 of record JAODAL010033245.1, on the reverse strand, counting down.
TGGGGTTATACTAGACTCTGATCTGTCTTTCACCCCTTATATCCAATCCCCTGTCCACTCCTGTCACCTGCACCTCAAGAACATCTCCAGAATCCGTCCTTTTCTCACTGTGAAAACAACTCAAACTATCGTTGTTGCTCTTATTCTTTCTCATCTTGACTACTGTAACTCCTTGCTTATCAGTTTTCCTCTTTGTAAACTCTCCCCTCTCCAATCTGTCCTGAAAGCAGCAGCCAGGCTCATCTTTCTTTCCAGCCGCTATACTGATGCCTCTACCGTGTGTCAATCACTGCACTGGTTAACCATTCACTGCAGAATACAACATAAACTCATCACTCTCACCCATAAAGCTCTCCACAGTGCTGCACCCTCCTACATCTTCTCCCTCATCTCTGTCTACTACCCTACCCAGTCTCTTCGCTCTGCTGATGATCTTAGAGTATATGCCTCAGTCATCCGAACCTCCATGCCGTCTCAAAGATTTCACACGTGCTGCACCAGTTCTCTGGAACATGCTACCGCAGGCGATCAGGCACACTCATAACCCTCATAGTTTTAAGAGGGCCCTGAGAATACATCTCAGTCTGGCCTACCAGAATCCCTAATTGCTAACCCCACACTCTCTAGCGCACACATTTCTGTCACTCTCTACACTTCGGCACTTATCTGTATATAGATGTATGGTCTGGGTGGCAGGTTCATCCGATTGCTATATAAAACACCCCATATTTATGTCACGTGGCTGGGTCATTGTAAACCCATACACCCTAATAGATTTTACGCTCTTACGAGCAGGGCCCTCACACCTTGGGCCACATGTATGAAACGGTTTTGGTCTAAAACTCACCTATGGGGAAAAAAGTGAGTTTTAGACCAAAACCGTTTCATACATGTGACCCCTTGTGTCTCATCTATGAATAGGTTTTCATTGTGCAATATCTGTCTTTTTGTCTGTACCTACACCCTCCAAATTGTAAAGTGCTGCTATATAAATAAAGATTATTATTATTAATTGGATAAAGCCGACCTGTGAAAATACTATTATCGTGCATTATCAGTCACAGCTCTGGGATACTCCTCAGCCCAAGAAAAAAGTTCAGGGGCATGCACAGAAGCTCAGGGGCTATTCTGTAGGGCTCTACTGCATGCAGAATTGCAGAGCACTGAACGTGAATGTGCATCATCAGACAAGGAGCGTGAAGATGTCATCAGAGTCTAGAATGTCAGTCTAGTAACCCTGATTGCCTTTGTGTCTGTCTTCTTCTGCAGATGAGAGAAGACATGGCATAAAACTGGTAAATAATTTTTAAATCAATCTGTCAGGTTTCTGTTACCTTTGCTTTTTATATTGTGTTCAGTTTAATGTATAAAGAATCTGTCACGAACCGCCCTGCCAGGGCGGTCCTTAGCGTCCTCACTGTCCGGTGTCTCTCACCTCCGTGCCCGTCCTTCTCCGTCTTGTTCCTGCCTGCCTGTCTCCGACTACTGCCTTGCCGACTACCTGGTGTCTGTCTGCACCTTGGCTGCCGCCGCGTACCCGCCATGTCGGGGGTAGCGACCTGGTGGAGTCCCGCCTCAGCAAGACCATCCCGCTTTGCGGCAGGCTCTGGTGAAAACCGGGCTTCACTTAGACTCCGCTCCCGGGCTGGTTTCCCACCATGGGGTCGGGGGCTCCAGGGGTCCACACCAAGGCCTTTTACAGAATCGGGTGTTTCATAGAAAACCCTGACAAAATTTTTTAAAGGCATTTTGGGAAAGTGGCTGAAAAACCCCCAAACGCCCTGGTTGATGTAAAAAATCCCAATTTGCTTTTGCCCCACGAGTCTTGAAAAGCAAAAAAGGTTTTTTAGCAAGTCAGATTTCATTTTCAGACAAGCTGTTTGGGGATTTTTGTCCCCTTAGTGCAGAGCAAGCGTATGGTGGCGTGTGGGGGAAATTGAGTGGCTCAAAAAAGGGGGAAAAGATCTCTCCTTGAGGAGAGACCGAACAACTAGCCACCAAGCCTCCCACAAGCCAGCCAGTATGCTCGCTCGCACTGATGGGGGACAAAAATCCGAAACACCATTGTCTGAAGAGGGAAATACGTTGGCAAATTCCTTTTTTGCTTTCTCAAGACCGGTTTGGGGTCAAAAGAAAATTGAGGATTTGTTACACCAACGAGGGGGCTTGGGGCTTCTCACCCACTTTCCCTTTGCCTTGTGATATCAGAGTTGAAAAGGCCAAAAGGCAATCATAACTTAAAACCGACGTTCGGTGCTCTCCTCAAGGAGAGTTCTTCCCCTTTCTATAGTTAAAGGGTTATTTCTATTTCTAACATTCCTCACTATTACCTCAGAAATTAGATTTTATTCCGCTTTCTAATGTATGTTGTTTGTGTAATGTGTTTCTTTGCCAGGATTCTTTGTGCGGCCTAGTTGTCTCTTTGGTTATGTTTTTTCCCGGCCCCCTCTTCAACATTTATTTTTGCCAGGATCGCAGCATCATCCTGATGTTGCTGATGTCCAGAATCCTGTGAACCCGCATTATCACACATGAGTCCTATGTCCCGTCAACTGCCACTATCATTGAAAGTAATAGAACTGACTCTAGGTATGGGTAATCAGCCCAGATCAGTTCTGTTTTACTGAAGCCGGCTATTTCTCTGTCTGTGAGTAGCTTGTTTCCCAGGGTGTCCTACAAGCTTACCATCGCCATTAGGGTGAATTCCCATGCTGTATGGCGGCGCATACCTGTGCACACCACTATATGGGGAGAGAACACAGTATGGGGATCGATAAGGTACAGGGAGAGGACACAGCATGGTGAGCAATACAGTACAGGGAGAGGACACAGTAAGGGGAGAGACAGTAAAAGTGGCAATACAGTACAGGAGAGATAGTACGAGGGGGGATACTTTACGGGACATAAAGTACTGAAAGGGAAACCATAGGGAAAAAGATACGTACGGGAAAAAAAACAGTACGAAAAAGATACAGTACGGAGAAGAGAACACAGTACGGGAAAAGATACAGTATGGAGAAGAGGACACAGTACGGGAAAAGATACAGTACAGGTTGCAATACAGTAGTCTTCCAAAATTTTGAGGCAAAAAGTGTATCTTACAGTCCCTAAAATATGGTAATTAGGACAGATTAAATGCTTGTACAAAAGAAGATTGAGCTTCAGTGATAGCATACTACTGTAAGGCTGCTAAGTGCCCCAGTGATTTTAGGGGTTTTTCCCAGTCAGCACGAGAGCGAGCGCAGTGAGCGGAGGAACATGCTTACATCACAATCTAGAAAGAGGTTTGTTCCGATCAACCAAGAGAAAGAAGAAGATGCCGCTATTTTAAGATTTAAATGCAGCAAGAGAATACAGAAAGCTTAAGGTGAAAAAAAAACCCCCTTTTAAAAACAGGGATTATTTGGGGACCAGCCCGGTAGCTACTTATTTGTCTCTGCAAGGCATACCACAGCGCTTGTGTCCTATAGGGTTCTGGAGGTTGACAGCAGAGCAGCTCAGCATGGTCAAAGAATCCATTTTGATAATGAGACCATGCAGAACTGTTACTTTTTTAAGGTTTTTTTTAAAGGGCCAAAAAAAAAACATTTAAAAAAATTGGGGGGCAGGTCTTTGATGTTTTATTTTAATAGATGTTTGCCCCAAGAAAAACTGTGAAATAAAAGCTGAAGGAAGAGGTACAATACAGAGCTTTACATCTATTGAGTCCATTTTATAACATTTTAACATCATACATCCAACCAAAAACTCTTTACAAATACCCTATCATGTCATTCTAAGTTATTATAAAGTTGTCTTTCTAATGTATGTAGTTTGTGTAATGTGTTTCTTTGCCAGGTTTCTTTGTGCTGCTTAGTTGTCTCGTTTAGGTTATGTGGTTCCCGAACCCTCTTCTAATCATTCATAGGTTGCCAGGATCGCAGCATCATCCTGATGTTGCTGATGTCCAGAATCCTGTTAACATGCATTATTGCACAGGAGTCCTATGTCTCATCCCGGCAACAATCATATTGCGCACGAAAAAATAAAAACTGGCTCTGGGCAGGGTAATACCCAAATCAGTTGTGTTTTTTTCGAAAGCCGGCTATTTTTTTCTTCTGTGAGTAGCTTTTTTGCGGGGGGTCCTAAAGCTTTTTCATTTGGAGGGGGATTCACTCTGTATAGCGGCGTTACCCCGGCACACCCTATACCCTACAGAGAAGGTGGGTTACCAAAAAGTGTCCTTTTTTCTCTGGAGGCAACCCCTCTTGTACATTCTGAAACAACCATTGATTTCTGCCAATGTAAATTTATTTTCCCCTTGGTGTGGTACAAAAGTGGGTACTGGGTACTCGGTTGCCCCCAATCACAACTATTTGTGAAAATTTTCCTGAAGAAAACGTTGGGCCTTTGGGAGCTGGGGGCTGGGGGGCCGTTTCATTAATAAAAGTTCCAAATGGGAAAATTTTTGGGGACCGGGTTTGGGCCTGGATTGTTGGAGCTGTAAATACCCCGGCCAATATGTTTTACTTAAAAAAAAAATAAAAAAAAGGGTTTTTTTAAATTGTTTGATTTTGGGGGGACCATAAAACCTGTTTTGTTTAAGAATTTTGGCTCTTAGAATTTCCCCGTTTTTTAAATTTGATTTCTGCTTTTTCAAGGGGTCAATGTTGCTACCATGGAAAAATTCAAATTTCTTGTTTAGT
>JAODAL010033244.1:0-45819 GCA_025379985.1 Phyllomedusa bahiana | reverse complement strand
TAAAAAGGGCCCCCAATATCGGGAATTTTTAATTAAAATTTTGTTAATAAAAAAAGATATTGCATCAATGTCTACACTAAGTCTTGGTGAACTTTATCCAGTGTCTTTATAGATAGAGCTCGCTGTGTTCCCCCGTGGCCCCCCCCCCCCGCTCCCCCCATGACTTTACAGCGGTTGATGCTGCTTTAAAATTCTCTAGCTAACTACATAAAATGTTCAAATCTCTAATCTAACTAAATTGGAAGGATCACAGCTAATAGTAGAGGTTTCTCTGTGCAGAAATAGACTAATTTTTGGCCACAGGCAGAGCGCACATCCTATTCCTATGAGACGCTGAGAGACACTAAGGCTGAACAGGAAACGCTGTTCTATGTAATACGAGGTCATGTGATTTTTCCAGCCAATCGCAACCATACACATCCCGGTCATGACATCGCACACACATCTCACCCTGCTCTATTCTGTAATCTGATTTGCTGGCCGCCAAAATTACAGGAAGCGCCGAAAATGGTGCGATCTTAATAGATGATGCACAGATTTTAACCTTAATTATCGCATGATCTGAAAATTTCGATCACCATAAAAACCTTGCCGATTTCAACTTTGTCGATAAAAATCGCTCAACACTAGTCATAATGGCTTCAAGTTGAATTAATGTAAACTAAAAATGGCCAATCCTGCATTATTGTAAGGCTGGATCCACACAGCATCAGACAAAAAACGTACAAAAGTCGACCATTTTTTGTCCGATGCATGACCGCGGTTTTTGTCAGTTTTAGCTGACCCATACAATTGAATGTACGGGAAACCGACGGAAAGATTTCAGGTGCCAGCGGTTTTCAAAACATGTTCATAAAACCGCAGGCGTCAGTAAATGATCGAAAATAAAATGACCTGTGTAGACTATAGGTCATTTTTTCTCCTAAAGTCTATGGGCTGGGTGAACCATTGTATCTTCAGAGGTTTTAAATCCTAAAACTGCCGGAAATACGATCAAACTGTGTGGATATAGCCTGACTCAAACCAATGTTTGATATACAGTGCCACCAACATTGTTGATGTGATTGAGTGGAAGACCCAACCAATCATATCACTGGTAAAAAACCTGAATTTCTAAAGGGCATGCATTGATTGGTGGTGTATTGGTGTCCTTCAACAATACAGTGTGGTACTATGTGTTAGGTACCACACTACTCTTTCAAAAATTTTTACAGACTAATCCAATAACTTAATCAGGGTATCAAAAACCTATCACAGAAAAATGATATCCCTAATATAAAATTATTAAACCTTTATTCCAAAAATATGATGCGTTTCCCCCATTTAGGTTCATCAGGGGAGTCTATCTCTCTGATAAGTATAGATACATCATGCCATCTTTCATCGTGGCATGATGTATCTATACTTATCAGAGAGATAGACTCTCCTGATGAACTTAAATGGGGGAAACGCGTCATACCACACTACTCTCTCTATTTGCAAGACAAGTGGATCACGTTTTTTTTGAAAACCCTGTATACCATTTTTGTGAGGCTGGATGAAGAAACAAACAAACCTCCCCCCAAAACAAATAGGATTCTAGCATGAGCGTGTTATATTAAAATAAATTTAATTTTCTTTTCTACATCTATTATATATATTATAATATCTATCTTTTATATTATTTTTATTACAGTGTCCAATCCATAGATTGAGAAAAATGTCAAGACTAAATTAAAAAAAAAATTACAATCAGCAGAAACCTCAACTTTTCATTTGACCCTCAAAAACCTAATCTATAAACCTCCTGCATAAAAATGATCAAAAGGCTCCGTCCACACAGTGTATTTCAAGTGTGGATCCAGGGCGATTCCGACTTGAAATACTCGTCAAAAACTGAAAGTAAATCCTCCCCATTGACCTCAATAGAAAATACGCCTTGTAGTCTACACAACGCAAATTTTCTCGGTCGGTTAGAACATGTTCAATCTGCCGTCAAAACGACATACCAATGATTTGGACGTGGATCTGTGTTCAAAATCCTGTACACATGAATGGGACTCATTTTCTGACTGTAAATCCACCTGGAAAAATAACGACCTAAAACTCACATGAAATACTCATCGAAAACAATGTCGGCCCATGTGGTGTTCAACACTAGAATCCGGCAAGTCAACTGTACTCGTCGTGTGGATGTTCCCTTACAGAAAGGGGGCACACTAAACTTATTTTATTGGCACTAATCATAAAGATAAAAATAGCTAAAACTTAAAAATCAGCAGACTTTTTATAGTTTTAAATTTTTCTTTGATATTAAAAAAAAAAAAACGTTTAAGGTAAAAATGAAAAAAGTAAAGTTTATGTGTCAGAAACAAATGTGAAAAATTACTTGAATAACGGACTGTAAAAATGCATTATATTTTTCAAGGCCGCATGTTCTTAAAAGAAAAAAAAATCTATTTCTGAACAGGGGAAATGGCTCAGCCTTGCACTGGTTAACCCCTTAATGACTGCCCGCCGTCTTTTGATGCATTTCAGGTCATTTGTCGTCACTGAAGACATTGGGTCTTGCAGCTCCCGGCTTCACAGCCCTGTTCCCAGTGCAGCCTCTGCAGGCGCAGGGGAGTGGGGGAAACCTCCGCTCCCCTGCACTTAACCCTTTAATTGCCACGGTCAGTGACCGCAGCAGAATCAAAGGGTTTCCCCTGCTCTGTTGGGTGATAGGCACTCTGGTGACCTGACAGAGCCCGGGGAATGGCTGCACGGTCAGCCCTGGGGACCTAGAATAGCCTCAGGACTATCTGTGTAAGAAGCCAGTGATCAGAGTGATGTGTGCTGCCCTGACTGCTGCCTGTGTCAAACTGACACAGTTTATAATATACATATATGAATACTTTACAATCTGTAAAAAAAAAAAAAATGTAAACGTTATTCCTTCATTGGATTTAAAAAAAAAAAGTAAAAAACATAAAAAGTGTAGAAAAAAATAAATAAAATTAAAATTAATATTTAATAAAAAAATATTTGTGCATAAATTACACACAAAAAAATCAACCTCCACATAAAAGGAACCACACAAATGTAAAAAACCTTAAAAATTATTTTATTAAAAAATTTTATAATTTGGGGAAATGTGAATGGAGTAAATAAAAGTAAAATGAAAAAAAATTGTGCAATAATTTATATTTAAACTTAAACTATTCCCCCAAAAAGTACAACTTGTCCTGAATAAAACGAGACCTCATACAAAAAATAAAAAAGTTACGACTGTTGAAACGCAAGGAGGCAAAAAATTATTTTTCGGTTAAAGGGGGTTTTAAGGGGGTTTTGAACTCAATTTGAAACTCCTAAGGTTTGGTTTGCTGGGGACCCCCCAACAAGCTGATGCAACATCACCTTGCAAAAAAAACTTTTTGGGAAAATGAAATTACTCCCTTTTCCAAGAAAGGTGTTGTGGCATCAGCTCTTTTGGGGAGGCCCCAGCACCCCAAAACCGGGGGACCTTTTTAGGATTTTTTTTCGGGAGTGGAAAGGAAGGACTATGCATACCATGATGCATACCATGTAACTCCAGATTTTTATTGCTGTCATATTATGAAGTTTGATGTTCTAAGTTTTGAGAATTATATAAAGTTTTGAAAATGTATTTTTCTTGCCTCGATGGTGTATACTATTGAAGATGGTTTAAAGAGGGGTATCAAAGAGGAGCCCTGAACCGAGGCAGATATACAGCAAACTTTAAAATTTTTTTAAAAAAAAAAAGGGGGCCAGGTGAAAGTTATTTTTTGGGAAAGCAGATTGTATGTCACCCCGGGGGAATAATGAAAAACCTCCAGGGCTGCCATCTAAAAAACCTCTGTTCGGGCCCCTTTGGGCAGGGTTTTTGTGGGGGAACCATTACGGGACACAGTTTTGCAAACTATTGCAGAACAGTGCACAAGCAGTCGGGCCCCCCTAGTGGTCTTTTACTCGGTGGTGATTAAAAATACAAGTAAAAAAAAAAAGAGTTTTAATAATGAAAAAAATAAATTTAAAAAAACACCCATCTTTTGTCATTTTCCAAATAAAATGCTACTAACAAAAAGTAAAAATTTTAAAAAAGTGGTCAAAAAGTCATATATATATATATATAAAAACTACACTTTTACCAAAAAAATTAGACCGAGGTGAATTTTTTTAATTTAGGAAATATCGTGTAAAAATGTTGTCGAAATTTTTAGTTTAGTTTTTTTCTTCCATTCAATTTGTGGTAAATATTAAAAAAAAATGCATAATAGTTTTCAATATTTACCACTGTTAGCCACCAGAGGGAGCACATCCAAGAAAAAAAAGAAAAAGGCTTAGCTGAAGCACAAGCGGTTTGAAATTTAAGGCTGCTGTAAATTTTGGCCGGGTTCGGGTGGTGACCTCACTTTCCCTCCCCCTCCCCTTGTCTGTGTGCAAAGGGGGGGGAGAAAATTGTAGACTGAAAGCCTACTGAATCACCTTTTTAGTTGGGACTGAGGACCCCAGCCATAGCTAAAAAAGAAATAAAAAATTAAACCAGAAAAAAATTGTGTTTTCATTTACCTATTTCACTAGAACACACCACACATTTGGGGGGAAATGTAAACCAAAGCCCCGCATTCCTTCACGGAAATTACCCACGGGTATGGGCCAATGTCCACAAATCCAAAAAACCAAATTGTTTTTTTAAGTTACCATGTAAAAACATTACCTGCACGCCCCTTTTATTGTATACCCCAGCAAGTATCCAAAACACAAGGGGGAAAGCCAGCCATCCATAGCCAAAAACAGAATAGTAATGGTAAAAAATAGCAAAAACATTTATGTGCAGGTTATTATTCATCTTTATTATATAACAATTTCCTTAACTAACACGAGTGCCAGGGGCGTAACTACAGGGGGTGTAGCGGTAGCAGTCGTTTAAGGGGCCCGCACCTGAGGGGGCCCAAAAGCCCCCCCTTGCCACATAAAAAGATACCACTTTTTTGGTTAAAGGGGGGCCATGGTAACGGGGGGGCCCTTTTTTTCACTTTTCTCACCGGCCCCCCAAAGGGGTTTTGAATTTAAACGCCTCTGTCGAGTCCCATATAATTTTTCACACAAGGTGTCTGTATACACACAAAAGCAAAATAAGTACACAAGTTTTTAAATATAAAAAAGATTTTTCTCCTGTGTAAAAATGTTTATATGTGGGGTATGCAAAGCGGGGTTTCTGTATTTTACGGGTTTTCGTTTTTGGGATTACAGGGAAACTGTTTGAATCTGATCTCATTAAAAGGGGGAAAAACTATATGGGGTTTTTACATAATAAAAGGAAAAAATGTTTTTTTTACAGTTTTTGGGTTGTGAAGAAATTATAAAAGGTGGCAAGTACGACATAAATTTTAAACTATATGTAAAAACCATTTTTTAACACACAACTTTTTATAATATATAGAAGAAAAGACCCACGGCAATCCAAATTAGTTTCAAGAAACAAGGTGGTTTATTCCCCCCCTCAGGGACCCTTTTTTAAAGGGCAATTTTGTGTATTAAAAAAAGTGAAAAAATTAAAAAGAAAAGGTCAATTATTTAAACAATTAAAGAAATATACAGCACAATATAGTGTACAAACATTAATATAGTTTCAATAATAAAATTAAAAAAACCCAAGTGAACCAAAGTGAAGTGCATAAGGTTAAAAAGGGGTTTTTCATTATGAGCTTTCACCTGTCAGTGTCCCTGGTAAATTGGGAAATGGGGGGGGGTGCTAGCTTGTCCCGGCTGTTTTGCTCCCCCTCCCCCCCCCCAAAAACACAGGCGGGTACGTAACTTCTATCAAAGGGGGGGGGGGGGGTTTGCTCTCAAGTTCACCTTTGTGTGCCGCCTAGGTCTGTTGCAGGAGAAAGGGCTGTCTAGGAGTGTAGAGAGGAATATGAAAAATGTTGGGCTAAAAAGAGCAGAGAGGGTTCAAGTTTCCATAAATCCCCTGCTTAGCCTTTCAAGTCTCCACATCTCCACAAAAACAAGGGCAAATGTTTCAAATCGAATGTCTAACTAAAAAAGGAGAACAAAAAATTTTTTCACAGGCCCCCCATCTGTATAGGTTTTTGTATAGTCACAGTTCCAAAGACATACATGATTTTTAGTAACAGAAAAGGGTCACGCGTCACATCTATCTGTGTAGAGAGCAGGAGGAAGCAGGCACACACTGGGGTTAAACCCCGGGCCCGCTCGGACACAACCCCAAGTCCTCCCTCCCCCCCCCCTCCCCCCCCCTTTCCCCTCCGAAAGCTTTTTGTGCCAGAGGGGCTCTCCCGTCCAAACCCGTCCCTTTAAAGGGGAAAGAGTCATTTAGACCTGACAAACCATAAGATAAAATCAACAGGACAGCTACTATTGGATTTGAAAAAGCTTTATTTTAAATAATACTCCCGGGCTAGCTCAAAATCAGTTTGGACATTTGGGAAAAGAACATTATTGCCAAAACGGTTGTTTTTTTAAAAAATCTTTTAATTAAAAAAACCCAAACATTGTAGGGGGAGACAAAACCCCTTTTTAAAGTCATATAATTCCCAACATAACCACACCCCAAAATGATCCCTAAGGGAAAAATAATAATATAGTTACAAGGAGGCAAAGAAAAAAATAAAAAATCACTTAAAATACAAAAGGCCAAAAAAACATGTTCCCCTGTTAAACACTTTTGCAAACAATCCTTACATATGCATTTCATTTGTACACCCCATTCACCTCAAAAATCCCATGTTACACAAACACACACACCACCAAAATTTCACTCACAATCCCAAAGTGTAAAACCCCCATGTGCACTCCCAATCCCATGTGTCCACAATTCACCTCACAATCCCATGTGTACACACATGTGCACTCACAATCCCATGTTTTACCCCACACCCCGTTTCTGCAATCAAAAATCCCATGTTTTCCCCAAAAACACACGTGCACTCCAAACCCATTTTACCCCACACACGTGCAATCACAATTCCCCTGTTCCCCGCAACTGCACCCACAATCCCGGTTTACACACACACTGCACCACAATCCCATGTGTACACAAAATGTTTCACTCACAATCCCCTGTGTACCACATTTGACTCACAAACCCATGTTTTACACAAAACCCCGTTGGGAATTCCCCAAAAACCCATGTTCACACACACGTGCACTCACAATCCCATGTTCACACACACGTGCACTCACAATCCCATGTGTACACAGACGTGCACTCACAATCCCATGTTCACACACACGTGCACTCACAATCCCATGTTCACACACACACGTGCACTCACAATCCCATGTTCACACACGTGCACTCACAATCCCATGTTCACACACGTGCACTCACAATCCCATGTGTACACAGACGTGCACTCACAATCCCATGTTCACACACACACGTGCACTCACAATCCCATGTGGGACACAGGGGCACCCCCACAATCCCATGTTTTAACCCCGTGCACTAAAAAATCCCATGTGTACCAGACGTTTCCACTCCCCAAACCCATGTTCACACCCACTTTCCTCACTATCCCTTTTTTAAACAGATGTGCACTCACAATCCCATGTTCCCCACCAAAACCGGGCACCCCACAATCCCATGTTCACCAAAACACCCCGTGCAATCACAATCCCATGTTAACCCGAAATGGGACTTCCCCAAAACCCATGTTCACACACAAAACACTGTACTCAAAAATCCCATGTGTCCCCAGACGTGCACTTAACAATCCCCCTGTTCCCCCCCACCCCACACGTGCACTCCCAATCCCATGTTCACCAAAACTTTCACGCACCCAAACCCATGTGGGGAAACAGACGTTTTCAAACCCCAAAACCCCCTGTTCACCACAAAACCAAAGTGCACTCACAATCCCAAGTGTAAACAGACGTGCACACAAATTTCCCCTGTTCACCCCACGTTCACTTTACAATCCTGTTCACAAAACGTGCACTCCCCAATCCCCGTGTACACAGCGTGCACTCCCAAATTTCCCCTTTCCACACACATAATACAAAAGGGGAAAAAATAAAATATTCACATGCCGAAACTCTATTGTATTAGTTTAGCACAGTTAAAGCATACCTGATTTTTGTAACAACAGGGTCACTGCTGTCACATCTAACTGTGGGAGAAGCAGGAGGAAGGGGAAGGGGACACCCCGGGTTTATCCGGGGCTCGGACACAGAACCCCCGGGGTCCCCCCTCCCCCCCTCCCTCCTCCTCCCCCCACTCCAGAACATTCTGTCAGGAGGGGCCCCTCTGCTCCAACCCGTCTTCAAAGGTGATGAGTCATTCAGACCTGACACCCATAAGATAAGGATCCAAAAGGTCAGCTACAAAAAAAAGATTTGAGAAGCTGATGTAGTAATACAACAGGGCTAGCTCCCAAAAACAAAAGGAAAATTTTTAAAAGAACAATATTGCAAAGCTTGGCCCTTTTTTTTTAAAAATCTTTTAATTAAAACCCAATCATTGTAGCGAGACAACCCCTTTAATGTCATATAATCCTAACATAACCACACCTCATATGATCATAAGAATACATAATAATATAGTTACAAGGAGGCATAGAAAAACTAATAAATCACTTATATACAAAAGGCCATACACATGTGCCCATGTATATGCACTTGTGCACACAAATCCTTACATATGCATACATTCGTACACGCATTCACTCACAATCCCATGTTCACACACACACACACACACACACACACACACACACACAAAACGTGGGACTCACAAACCCCTGGGGTACACAAATGTGCACCCCAAAATTTTTATTTTTGTAACCCAACGTACCTTTTTCCCCAATCCCTGTGTACACCATGGGGCCTCACAATCCCAGGGGTTAAAACACACACTTTCAAAACACAATCCCCCGTTCAATTTTCACACGTGCACCCCACAATCCCCTGTTTACCCCACCACGTGCACTCAAAAATTCCCCTGTTCACGCAAACTGGCCAAATCACAATCCCAGGTTCCCCAACACATTTCAACCCCAAAAATCCCATGTGTACACACACGTACACTCACAATCCCATGTGTACACACATGTGCACTCACAATCCTATGTGTACACACACACGTGCAATCACAATCCCATGTTCACATACACACGTGCACTCACAATCCCATGTTCACACACACACGTGCACTCCCCCAATCCCTTTTTTTTCACACACACGTGCCCTTTCAAAAACCCTGTGTAACAGCGTTTAAATCACCAAACCCATGTTCCACACACACGTGCAAATCAAATCCCTTTTTCAAAACACAACATGCACTCCACAAACCCCTGTTCACACAACACGTGCAAATCACAATTTCCCCCTTTTTCCCCACAAAGTGCAAATCACAATCCCCTGTTTAAAACAAACGTGCACTCACAAACCCTGTTCCACAACCGTGCAATTCCCCAATCCCATGTGTACACAGACGTGCACTCACAATTTCCCAAAGTTCCCCACCCACGTGCACTCACAATCCCATGTGTACACGCGGGGCACTCCCCCAAACCCCTGTTCACACACACCTGGGCCCCTCACAATCCCCTGTTAAACAGATGTTTCACTCCAATTTCCCTTTTTCACACACACAAAGTTTTCACTCCCCAATCCCCGTTCAAAACAAAACCGTGCAAATCACAATCCCCCTGGTACACAGACTGGCACCACAAACCCCCGTTCCACACACCGGGGTACTCAAAACCCCAAAAATTTTTACAAAACGTGCACTCACAATCCCCAATTTCAAACACACACGGCATCAACCCAAACCCCTGTTCCAAAAAAACTTTCCCCGCACTTTTCCCCTTTTACACGACGTGCAATCCCAAACCCCCTGTTTCCCCACACACACGTGCACTCCCCAATCCCATGTGTAAAACAGCGTGCACTCACAAACCCATGTTTACCACGTTCAATTTACAAACCCCTGTTTTCCACACGTGCACCACAATCCCCTGTGTACACAGAAAAGTGCACTTTCCCCAAACCCATGTTCACCACCAAAAACTAATACAGGGGAACATAAAGTATTCACATGCCCGATCTCTATAGTATTTTTTAAAAGTTTACAGTTTTAAAAAAATATCATTGGGTTATAGTAACAGGGCAGGGTCATGCTGTCCCCATTAAACTGGTAGAGAGCAGGGGGAAACAGGGAACACCGGGGGTTTAAACCAGGCAGCTTCGGACACAGACCCCAGGGGTCCCCCTCCCCCCTCCCCCCCCCCCTCCAATCCAAAAAGACGTTTTGTGCCCGAGGGGCTCTTGCTCCAAAACCCGTCTTCAAAGGTTTATGAGTCCCTTTTAGACCTGACAGCCCCGTAAGATAAGGATCAACAGGGCAGCAACTATAAGATTTGAGAAGCTGATGTGAATACTAACAGGGTTTGCTCAAAATCAAATTTGGACATTTGTAATGAAAATTTTTGCAAAGGGTGCTTGTTTTTTTTAAAAAAATTTTAAAATTTAAAACCCCAAACCCTTTTTTAGCGAGACAACCCCTTTAATGTCATATAATCCTAACATAACCACACCCCTATGATATAAGAAATACATAATAATATAGTTACGGAGGCATAAAAAACTAAAAAATCAACTTAAAATACAAAAAGGGCCCTACACATGTGCCCCCGTATATTCAAATTGGTTTCACACAAAACCTTCTATTTCATTTTCTTTTTTTTCAGCATTCATCACAATCCCATTTTTTCAACCACACACACACACACCCCAAACACCCACACACAAAACGGGACTCACAATCCCATGTGTACACACATGTGCACTCACAATCCCATGTGTACACACACGTTCACTCACAATCCCATGTGGGACACACATTTTTGCAATCACAATCCCATTGTAAAACCCCCACACGGAAAACACAATCCCCTGTTTCAATACACACGTTCACTCACAAAACCCATGTTAACCCCCACCCCCGTGCACTCCAATCCCAAAGTTCACGGGACAAGTGCCAAATCACAATCCCAGGTCAACACACACGTGCAAAACAATCCCCTGTGTACACACATGTGTCACTACAATCCCTGTTTTACACCCCATTTGCACTCACAATTTCCCATGTGTACACACACACGTTTCAATCACAATCCCAGGGTTTACAACACACGTGCATTCCAAACCCTTTTTCCACACCCCACCGGGGCACCACAATCCCCCGTTCAACCCCACGTCACTTACAACCCAAAGTGTACCAAAGGGACTCCCCTTTCCCCCCAATAACCCCTGTTTTTCCCCACACACTGCACTCCCCAATCCCCTGTTTACCCCAACCCCCACACATGCACTCACTATTCCCGGAAAAATTTTTACAAAAACACGTGCCCCCCCTTTCCCCACTAAACCCCCTGTTACACACGTTTTGCCTCATCCCAAACCCAAGTTACACAGAAAGTGCACTCCCCAAAACCCAAAAAATTCCCCAAACCCTTTTTTCCCCACACACGTGCACTCACAATCCCCTGTGTACACAGACTGGCACTCACAAAAACCCCTGTTTTACACAAAACAAAACTGAAATCACAATTTCCCCCTTGTACACGGGCTGCACCCCCACAATCCCCTGTTCACACACACCGTCACTCACCCAAACCCCCGTTCACCCCAAAGTGCACGCACAATCCCATGTGTAACAGACGTTCAATCCCAAAACCCATGTTCACAAAAACAACCCTGGGAAATCACAATCCCCTGTGTAAAAACAAGGTTCCCGTTTTTTGGGCCCCCCCCCCCCCCCCCTCCCCCCCCCCCAATCCCCCCTGGGCCCCCCACCCCCCGTTCCCCCCCCCTCCCCCCCCCCCCAACCCCCCTCCCCCCCCCGCCCCTTGGGTTCCCCCCCCCCCCCCCCCCCCCCCCCCCCACACCCCCCCCCCGTTTTTCCCCTCCCCCAAACCCCTGTGTACACAGACGTTTCCTCCCAATCCCCTGTTCACCCCACAAAACAAAAAAAGGAGAAATAAAGTATTTACATGCCTGATTCTTAGTATTTGAAAAGTCACAGTTCCAAAGACATTTTCATGATTATAGTAAAAGACAGGGTCCACTGCTGTCACATCATCGTGTAGAGAGCAGGAAAGGAAAACGGCACCAAAACCCGGGTTAATCCAGGCAGCTTTGGGCACAGAACCCAAAGGGGTCCCCCCCCCCCTCCCTCCCCTCCCTCAAATCCCAGAAGCATTCTGTGCCAGAGGGCTCTCGGGTTTCCCAACCGTTTCAAAGGTGAAAGAGTTCATTCAGCCTTACAGCCCCTAAGAAAAAGGATCCCAAAAGGGGCCTACTATAGAGATTTTTTGGGAAGCTGATGTATAATACTAACAGGGCTACTCAAAATCCGTAGGACATTTTTAAGAACATAAATTGGGAAAGTGCCTTTTTTTTTTAAAGATCTTTTAATTAAAAAACCCCAAACATTGTAGCGAGAAACCCCCTTTAAAAGTCAAAAATATTCCCCCAAAAAAACCACCCCCTCATAGATCAAAGAATAATAATTTTTTTTAGTTTTCAAGGAGGCCCTAGAAAAACTATTTAAAAACTTATTTACAAAACCATACACATGTCCCATGTATATGCATTTTGCCCCACAAAAACCCCTTCCAAAAGCATAAATTTTGGGACAAGGCATTCACTCCCCAACCCATGGTTTACACAACCAAACACACACACCCCCCCAAACACACACACGGCACTCACAATCCCATGTGTAAACCCAAATTTCACTCACAAACCCCGGGTTTACACCCCACAATGCACTAAAAATTCCCATTTTTCAGCACACGGGCACCACAATCCCATGTTCACACACGTGCACTCACAAACCCCCTGTTCACACCGTGCACTACAATTTCCCCTGTTTTACACAGACGTGGGACTCCCCAAAACCCATGTTCACAAAACCGTGCACTAAAAATCCCCCCTATACACCCGACGGGGCATCCCCAATCCCCTGTTCCCCCCAAACCCCCGTTTCACTCACAATTCCCATGTTTTACAAACGTGCACTCCCAAATCCCATGTGTAAAACAGACTTTCACTCACAATCCCATGTTAACACACACACGTGCACTCACAATCCCATGTGTACACACACGTGCACTCACAATCCCATGTTCACACACACACGTGCACTCACAATCCCATGTTCACACACACACACGTGCACTCACAATCCCCCTGTTTCCCCACACAACCCCGTTTCCCTCACAATCCCATTTCACACAACACAATGCACTCACAATTCCCCATGTTTACACAACACAAAATGCACTCACAATCCCATGTTTTACACAAAACAACAAGTGCATCCTAATCCCCTGTTCACACACATCACACGTGCACTCCCTTGTCCCAAATTTTACAAACCTTTCACTCACAATCCCATGTGTAAACACACATGCACTCACAAAACCCATGTTTAAACAGAGTGCACCCCACAATTTCCCCTGTGTTTCACAGATTGCAATCACAATCCCCCCTGAAATACACAGACCTGCAATCACAATCCCATGTTCACACACACGTGCACTCACATTCCCATGTTCACACACCCCACTTTCAATTTACAATCCCATGTGTACACGCTGGGATCACTATCCCATGTTTCACAGACTTTCACTCACCAAACCCTGTGTACACAGGGCGTGCCCTCACAAACCCCCTGTGTACAAACGTGCCTCCCAATCCCATGTTCACACACATGTGCACTCACAATCCCATGTTCACACACACACACACGTTTCACTCCCCAAAACCCCCCTATTCCACACACACGTGCCCCTCACAAAAACCCCCTGTGTCACACACGGGCACTAAAATCCCCTGTTCCCCACCACGTGCACTCACAATCCCATGTTCACACACACACACGTGCACTCACAATCCCATGTTCACACACACACGTTTCCCCCATAATCCCAGGGGTAACCCCACACGTGCACTCACAATCCCATGTGTAAACACAGTGGCCCTCCCCAATCCCCTTTTAACACACACACGTGCACTTTTACAATCCCCCTTTGTAAAAACCCGTGCACCACAATCCCATGTTTCCCCACACACACGTCACTCACAATCCCATGGGGTACACACCCCCGTGCAATCAAAAATCCCATGTACACACACACACTGCACTCACAATTTCCCCTGTTTTACCACACAAAGGGGGCACTCCAATCCCCTGTGTAACCCGCGTGCACTCACAATCCCATGTGTAAAACAGTGTGCACTCACCAAAACCCCATGTGTACCAAAAAGAAAGTGCACTCACAATCCCATGTTCACACACGTTTCATCAAAATCCCAGTTTCCCCAAAGGGGTTTCACTCACAATCCCATGTTTTACCCCCACATGTGCACTCACAGTCCCCGTTCACACACCCCACGTTTCACTTCCCCAATCCCCTGTTCCCCACACACACTCCTTTGCCCCCCCTGCATTCCCATGTGTACACACACGTGCACTCACAATCCCATGTGTACACAGACGTGCACTCACAATCCCATGTGTACACAGACGTGCACTCACAATCCCATGTTCACCAAAACCCCACGTTTCACTCACAAACCCCTGTTCACCCCACACACCCTGCACTCACAATCCCCTGTTCAAAACACACCACACACACCGGCACTCCCAATCCCAAAGTTTACACACAAAGGGGGCATCACAAACCCATGTTAACCCCACACACGTGCACTCAGAATCCCAGGTACCCGATGTGCACTTTACAATCCCCCGTGTTAAAACACACATACCTTTACAATCCCTGTGTACACACAAAACATTTCACCAAGCCCATGGGGCATAAACACACACACGTGTACTCTTCCCAAACCCAATTTTTCAGCCACAAACAAGTGCAAAACCAGCCCCCTGGGGCGTGCGCACACCAACCCCATCACCCGGGCCCCCTGGAGTCACCAAAAACCGGATCTTTTAAAAAAATAAGTTTAAAAAAAAAAAGTTGGGGACAGATTCCCTTTTTTAAAACAAAAAAGTATTTAAAAACACCAAAATCCCCCTTTTTCCTTTTTCAAAATTTTTTTTTTAAAAATTCCCCCGTAATTAGTATGTAAAAAAGTTCAAACCATTAAAATCTTTAAAATAAAGCCCTCCCGTATTCTGAAAACCTTTAAAAAATTAAAAAAATTTAAAAGCCAAAAATTTCAGTCTTATTGATCATTTTCACATGGCCCCAGAAATTTGGGAAAAAAAAGGGGATCAAAAATCCCCATCTGCCCCAAAATTTGGGAAACTATTTAAAGTACACTTCAGCCGCAAAACCTTTTTCCCAAACTTCAGGCCTTTAAATTTGAAGTAAAAAAAAAGTTATTGGTCGGGGAAAAAAATGGCGCTGCTGGGCACATTTAAAAAGGGTAGGGGTTGACATTTTTGTTTTTCAGTTCCCAAAACCCCACCTGTTTGGTACACCAGAAACGCAACCCAAGGGGCAGAATCAGAGAAAACAATTTATTTCTACCAATGTGGGAACACTGAAAAACAAAACCCCACAAACATGGTGCAATTAAAGTTTTTTTTTCACATGTCACCCAACTTAGAATTTTTTTTGGGGGGGATTCCTAGTATGATCATCAACAGCATTAGAAAGTACATCTTGTTCCACAAAAAAAGGGAAAAATATGTTTTTTTTTAGATTGGGAAAAAAAAAAAAGTTATGGCTCTTGAAAGAGCGGGCAGAGTCATTATTATAACTGACTGTCAGGAAGTGGTTAACTGACTATTTCAAGGAAAACTCGTAGGGTATGTTCACACGACGTGTTCAGTACATTTTTGGATTCGTTTTTAGATACGTGTTTGGATCTGTGAAAGCAGACTCGGACTGGCCCACAGGGGGGAAAAGGGGAAAACCCCCGGGTTTGGGCCCCCGGCATGGGGGACCTGGAAAATGTTTTTTAAAATGCCTATACAACCCCAGAAAAGCAAAAAAGCAGAGAAAGAGAGGTAAAAAAACATAAGAAAGAGAAATGGAGGCCCTGGTCATTTATTTAACGAAGCTGTAGGGTGGGCCCTTAAAATAAACTCCACCGATGGGCCCATACAAACTCAATTGGTGGGCCCCTAGAGTCAACTCCACCTGTGGGCCCTAGGCACCCCAGTCCGACACTGTGTGAAAGGGACCCTAAACGGACCCAAACACACATCAAACAAGGTGCAGTGTGATTTTCATTGCTTTCAATGTAAAACACGCATCGACGTTCCGACGTCTGATCGCCGTTGTGTGTTCACATGCGTCTTTCTGATGCGTCTTTAGAATCCATTCAAAGAATTGTCATGTTAATTCTTTACCTGTTTTATGCAGTAGACGCCTACTTAAAACTATAGTGTGCGTTCCTGCTGTAGCCAGAACACATCCAAACACACACCTACATGTTGAATGAGTTTTGAATGTGCTTTACGAATTGAAAACGTATCCAAAAACTTAATGAACACGCCTTGTGAGCATCCCCTTAGGCTAGGTTCACACCGGCCCCATAGACACTGATTATTCTCATCGCGTATACGCCGTGAATAATTGACACGTCACTTCTCTCCCCGCTTGGCGTATTGTCGGAGCAGGGAGAGGAATCGGTAATCCACAGTTCTCCATGAGAACTGTGGATTACCGTAATGACTGGGATGTATCTCGCCCCGTATTTAGTGTAGTACGGCGTGAAATACGGGGCGAGATACGTCCCAGTATAAGCCGTGTGAACATAGCCTTAGAAGAATAATTTCCAGTGTTTTGCCCAGTGCGGTGAGCAGTAACCATGACCCAAGGATCCAAGTGACAGGATAAAGAGATAAGTTCTGTCCTTGTCCCGGGCTTAACATTGTTTCTCTAAGGATTTCTTCTTTTAAGGTCTTACACAACCATATTAAAAATATAAAAGGATATTCTTATATACAATACTTAAGGTACACTCACCTTCCTGTGGTTGATGGTATCTATTCCGCTCAGATGTAGCTGGCTGAGTTTTGATCTTAAGTGGTAAAGAGCTAAACAACTTTTTTGCCAGTTTTGTTCTATCCTTACGTAACCCCAAACCTTGTCAGCTGCTCCTGCTTTGTTCTGGCTTATCTGATTTCTTGTGTTAGCATGGGCAGGATTGCAGATTGTTTTACTGTGTTCTCCCAGCTGCAAATACACAAAAGGAAGCAAAGTCCCAGCTTTTCCAAACAGCCTGAAATGGGTGGGAGGAGCACAAGACAAAACTAGAGGGCAGCCACCTCCCCATATACACAACCCAAAAAAGAGAAAAAAATAATCAGCACCTCCAAGCATTGTGACATAAACTGTGCAGGCGCAGGCCGCCGTGGCTGTAACACGAGTGTGAACACAGATGAATACAACAGCACACTGCATAGGAAATAGGAAAACGCTGAAGAGATGAAGGATTTCAAGTTACATTACTGACACAATTAGTACACATTAACATCTAAGGTTCTTAGTGCACATTTTGATCAAATTGTGAGAGCCCATCTACTAGCACCAGTGTGAACTACACTTACAGATGCCTTTCTTTGTGCCCAGATCGATCTTCCTAACTTCTGAGGGCATGTAAGTCCCAGCTATACTCTGTTCTGATTACAAACAGCCGGAATGAGTGGGTGAAGTGAAAGATAAAAAGGAGGCAGCACCTTCCCCATGTGCACAATCAAAAAAAGATTATTACCTCCAAACACTATGAAATACATTGTGCTTCTGCAAACTACCATGACTGCACAGTGCAAATGCTGAGACATAGAACAGCAATAAATATATGTATATAACTATAATGTATAGCTGGAATTTGCAGGTCCTGAATGGTTTGGGAAACAGGAGCATGTACTAAGAGAGACATTTGTAAGTATATTGTATAGCACAAAAGTAAGTACACCCCTCACGTTTTTGTAAATATTGTATGATATCTTTTGATGAGACATCACTGAAGATTTGACATTTTGATACAATGTAAAGTAGTCAGTGTACAGCTTGTATAAGGTTATGTTCACGCAGCGTAATTGGGGCGCATGCAGTACGGTCGCAATTACGCCGGGTGATTTGGGAGTTTGCGCTGATCAGTGCGTACTCCTGCAGGGCGGGGGGGGGGGGGGGCACCGGCCCACCGGCCCCATTAACATGCATTGCGGCACGTATTCGCGTAATTGACATGTCACTTATCTACCGCGCCTACAATACGATCATATTGTACGAGCGGGGAGAGGAGGCACAATCCATAGTTCTCTGTGAGAACTATGGATTACCGTAATTTCAGTGCCCATCTCGCTCATATTAGTGTGGAAATATGCCACGAAATGCGCTCCGAAATTACCTCGTGTGAACATACCCTAACAGTGTAAATTTGGTGTGCACTCAAAATAACTCATCCCACAGCTCTCAATGTCTAAACTGCTGGCAACGAAAGTGTGTACACCCATAAGAGAAAATGGACAAATTGTGCCCAAAGTGTTAATACTTTATGTGGCTGTCATTGTTTTCCAGCACTGCCTTAACTCTCTTGGGCATGGAGGTCACTAGAGCTTCACAGGTTGCAGCCACTGGAATCCTCTTCCATCCTCCATGATGACATCACGGAGCTGGTGATTGTTAGAGACCTTTTGCTCCTCTACCTGAGGATGCCCCCCAGATGCTCAATAGGGTTTAGGTCTGGAGACATGCTTGACCACTACAGCACATTTAACCTGCCAAAAACACGGATTAGGCAGTCTATTTGAACTCCGTAAGCACCCCGCCACTGACATCCCACAGCTGGAACTCCATGGCTTTATTCTATAGTGCTAGGGAGGACTGTATGTGGTGCACTGGGTGATAAGGGCATGAACAGGCAGTGCAGGCACATTAGGAAAAGGTACATATGAGCACCGCAGGCTATTTACATTGGTGAAATATGTAATTTATGTTATTAGATATTTAACCACACTTCTTGCTTCAAAATATTTGTTTTCCTATTTTCCTCCTCTAAAACGTAGGTGCGTTTTATGGTTCAATGCATCTGGGAGTCTGAAAAATACGGTATACAGATAAAAAATAAATACAGAATAGTTTATATGGGTAAAGGCTGGTAGTGGATCCCCTGGACCACCACAAGTGGTGGTAGAAGCCATGGCAGGGAGTGGATCACTCCCTAATCATACAAATTCTCTCTTCCCTTGACATCACAGACTTCCCTCTTTCATGGATCACCTCTTACCTCTCTGAATGGAAGTTCATAGTCACTCACTCTCACACTTCTCTTGCCCTCTTTCTGTTGGAATTTCCCAAGCGTCAGTCCTGGGCCCACTATACTTTTCTCTCTATGCTCTTGGCCTTTGTGAACTCATAGCATCACATGGCTTCCAGCACCATTTGTACGTATGTTGACGACACTCAAAGCTTCACCTCTGTCCTAGATGTCAACTCCCTGCTTTCCAGGATCCCAGATTATCATCTATATCTTCCATTTTCTCCTCTCTCTTTTTGAAAATCAACATTGAGAAAACATCGTTCATTATCTTTCCCCCATCTCACTCCAGCTCTTCTGCCTTCCGCTGGACAAAAAAGTCACTGAAAACCAAATGTTCAGAAAACTGAGTTTTTGTTAACTGCCCGTCAAAAGCCGCTGAATAAACTACCATTTTTGGCACGTTTTGCATTTTCGTGGCGCAGTTTTAGTGCGGGTTTTGGTGCAGTTTGGCAGAAATGCACAGAATTATATTTGCAGTGGATTTCTGCCCAAAAATGCCTGCCGCTTTACATAGACTCCAGTAGTAAATTTTCTGAAGCTGACTGCATCCCACAGCTGCTGGAGGGTCCATAGAGACAACATTACCATCCAGTGGCTCCTACAGATGCTCAATTGGGTTCTAGTCTGGGGAATTAGGAGCCAGGGTAGTACTTGATAACCTTGTTCAAGCTCTTTCAAACAATGTGTAGCCATGTGACATGTCGTGTTGTCTTGCTGGAAGATCCCATTCACCCCAGGAAGGCACTCAGCATCTATGGGTGTACGTGAGGATGTATTCATACCCAGATCGGTTGATAGTGCCTTCCTCATGGATGAATGAGGATGTGTGTGCAGAGAGCCCACACCTTATATAGCCACCAAGCCAGCACACCAGACTTAAATTCCTCCATCAGCTACGGGCTGCCAACATTAAAAGAAAGCAAATGGTAATAGTAACTCATATCAACTGTATATTGTTGTGATGTCCTTAGAACTGTTTTGTAAGTGTGTTTGCTATACATTTATTTGTGTATTCTGTCTTATAACTGTAGGGTATTCCAAAGGAGGAGAGGTCAAAGTTGAGGCCAAAGATACAGACAGAGGCTTTGAGAAAATTATGGACTAAGGAACTCTCTGATCCTGCAACCTGGAATAAAGTATCCAAGAGAAGATGTATCTAGTGTCAACAACATCACTGCCACATTACAACTGGTGGCGAGAATCAGTAACACAGCAAACTGGAAACAAGACTGTACTTTTAGCACCTACTATAGTATTTTCCCTGAATGGTGGTGGTAACAATATAGTATGGGTTCCAGGACTTTACAAGAATTATGTTCTTGCCCGGAACTCCATTGACTTTTGTTAATGTTGATTTCTGTTATTTGCTATTCCATAACTATTACTTGTTGTTATGGGTATGTAGGTAATGGAATATCCATTGAATTACCACTGGATTCCCGTAGTTCAACAACCCAAGTGACTGTGCTGAAGTTCTTCAGTTATCTGGATTTGTTTCTTTAAACGGAAAAAACATTTTATATGCTGAAGCAGATTTCGTCAGTTCCATATCATGAATGAGAGACAACCTAGTATATATGCACAAAGTAGCAATCACCCAGTCTGTACCAGGTGACAATCGCCCGGTCTGCACCTGGTGACACTCGCCCGGTCTGCACCTGGTGACAACCGCGCAGTCTGCACCTGGTGACAACCGCGCAGCCTGCACCTGGTAACAATCGACCAGTCTGCACCCAGGGACAACCGTCTAGACTGCACCTGGTAACAACGCATAGTCTGTACCTGATAACAACCGTCTAGTCTGCACCTGGTAAAAACCGCCCTGTCTGCATCTGGTAACAATGAACCAGTCTGCACTTGGTGACAACCACCCAGTCTGCACCTGGTAACAATTACATGATTGGGACAAACACTAGTCTTACCTGGTAACAAGCTGTCTAGTACCTGGTAACAACGCATAGTCTGTACCTGATAACAACCGACTAGTCTGCACCTGGTAACAATCACCCAGTCTGCACCTGGTAACAACCACCAGTCTGCACAGTAACAAGCAACATCTGGATCTGGTAACAACTGTCCAGTCTGCACTTGGTAACAATCGCCCAGTCCGCACCTTGTGACAACATCCCAGTCTGCCCCTTGTGACAACCGCAAAGTCTGCACCTGGTGACAACCTCCCAGTCTGCACCTGGTGACCACCTCCCAGTCTGCACCTGGTACAACCCCAGCGAACTGGTGAAACCTACCAGTTGCCTGGTAAAACCACCCTGGATCGCTGCCTCTGCAGCATTTGCACACGTCAATCAACACGTATTCCAAATGGTGTGAAAACAAGGTGCTTTCCACATAAAAACATAGGGCAACATGTCAGAATATGCAAGCGCCATTTTTCTGGTCTATTTTGTGTCAAAAATATTCTTGACGTCATATTATCGATGTAAATGAACTGTTATATACCAAAACTAGGCAAATTATATGCCGGGCACGACACATTGTAATGTGCCTAAAAAGGCGCATTCCATATAGTAGCAATGATACTCTGTGCACCTCCATACAGCAATGTGCCTATTGAGGCACATTACATACACTAGTAATTATAGGTTATGCACCTCCGTAACACAATGCGCCTCGATAGGCACATTACATACACAAGCAATGATATGCTATTCACCACGATTGCACAATGCACCTTTTTCGGCACATTGGGCCCCATGTATGAAAACTATACAAAAACAATACAACATCAGCAGCACTCTCAGGGCATGTTCACACGGCTTAAAACTGGATGTATTTCAGTCCGTAATTACGCGCTGGAGTGCGCAAATTACGTGCTGAAAACGTCCCAGTCATTACAGTAATACACAGTTCTCAGAGAACTATGGATTACGTCTCCTCTCCCTGCTCAGCGAATACGCCGAGGGGGGAGATAATTGACATGCGAATTACCAGCGGCGTATACGCGCCGCTGGTAATGCAAGTCAATGGGCCGGCGAGGTGCCGGGGCCCCCGCTCCTGCCCCGCCTCCGTCCACACGGCGTAATTGCGGGGCGTAATTACGTCCCGCAGTTAAGCCGTGTGAACATAGCCTAAGGCATTAAAAAACGATGAAAGAGGACATAAAAAATTTTTGGAACAGCATTTCTGCTACTTTGAAATATATGAAAAAACTGTAAGTTCTTAGTGTACATTTTTGATCAAAACTGTAAAAGCCCACCTACCGCGGCAAGGTGACCCCAATTTAAGGAGGGAACCTACGCTACATGCTACCTCTCTTGGTGTTCAGACCTCCACACTGCAGGGTTAGAATGCTCCAACTGCAAACCTGAGTTGATTGAAAAGCCTGTGTAGGCGGGTAGAGTGCATAAACCAAGCTGGGGACTGGCCACCTCCCATTTTTTTTTGACATGTATGAAAATTGTCTTGGTCTAAGACTTTCTGTGTTGCCCCTAGCAACCAATCAAAGCTCCTCTTTCATTTCATATAGTGTTCTGATGAAATGGGCGCTCTGATTGGTTGCTATGGGCAACAAAGAAAGTCTTTGACCAAGACAGGTTTCATACATGTCCCCCATTATGTTTACTATGCAAGGTATACCAGACAGCAGATTTTTGAGAAGATCGTACTTTCAGAAGCACTTTACACTGATTAAATGCATCTAAAAACTGCCACGGCGACGTCAATTTTTGGACATGTTGCCCATAGTTTTAAAATCATTCAAAATAATTGTTACACATAAAAGAAAGATAAAAATAATAATAAATAGATAAATAAATAAATAAAAGCAGATAATACTTAGTATAATCAACCTGTCCTGTCATAACTTTTTGCGACCACTAGGGTTCCTCAAGGGATATTATATTATGTATTGAATTTTACTATCCACTAAAGCTCCTCAGAAAATGTTCTATCCTTGTTCAGTGCAGTCACTTGAGTTGTTGAACTACAGGAATCGAGCGGTAATTCATTGGATATTTCATTACCTACATATCTACGTACGCGGCTCCATGATGGCTCCAGGGCATTGCAACCAGACATCAGCGATCCTTACCACCATCAGTTCTTCAATTACTTAAAAGCTCTTCTGAGTATTGTGCCTCTTCCTGCACAACTCACTAAGGTCAGTGTACAAGAGATCAGTCATGTCAGAGGAGGTGCTGTAGGCCCTTACTGCAACCCAGCCCACTGTCCCTGCCTAGTTGGCGGCAGACCCTACGCTACTAAATGCAGGGCCGTCAGGAGAAAGCCAGGTCGATCAGTCCTGGTCAGCAACAGTATGGGTACGTCAGGCCAAGAATCAGGATACAGAAGAATAACCAAGAAACAAGCCAGGTGTCAGAACACTATAAAGAACGAGGTACAAAATCAGAGAGCAAGTCGAAGTCACAAACAAGAGCCGAGGTCAGGTAACAAGGAACAAATGATATGAAAAAGGGGTAAACATGTAGAGGAAACCTTTTACAGGCAAGGACAGGAAGTTCTGAGGATGTTTAAATGGTGTGCCTGGACACCTCTCCAGCAGCTGATTGGTGCGGTCTCCGGGCCCTCCTATTGGCCTGTGTGCCACTCCCTCTGTTCTGAGGAGAAGCAAAGCTGTCACTCCTTGGCTAATCAGCAAAGCTTCTCCCAGGGTGTGGCGACAGGCCAGGTGAGTTAACCCCTGCAGAACCCTGCATCTTAGAAGCAGGTACGTAAGTCATAACAAGATAGTATACTAATTGCTATATCCAAGTCACATTACTTGCATTAGGGAGCGCTAGGGAGCGCTTTCTCTCATTTTTTTTCTTCTATTTCATATTAGATACCACAAAGTTACCATCAGGAGATTTCAGCAGCACCATATTTCTTATAACTGAAAACAAGAAACATTTACCATTTTAGTGTGACTACCACTTGATTATGACTAACCACAAGGTCTTCTCTGAGGAAGATATGAACATTATGTTTGATTTGTTTAAAACATTAGAAAAGACAGTTTTATCAGAGACACAACATCAGATAGATGGTGTATTTTTAAATGTGCATATTAAAGAGAACCTAGTCCCATGGGTATTGAGTCAGTTTACTTCCAACTTTTCCACAGGATAAAGTGTTTAGTGAGTGATGGAATGAGATCACACAAACCTGCTCGCTCCAACTTATTAAACTAATCCTACATAAACGTAACCTCATTAGTTTGTCATTAAATGAGGAAATAGAGTCAATTATGAGGGAACTTAGTTACTTTCAATCACACATAGATTATTATACCCCTGAGCGTGACTTTAATAGAAAAGCTACACAGTATAAAATATAGTGTATTAGCCGAAAAAGGGGAAATTAGGCCGTGTTCACACGGCTTATTCCCGACGGATTTGTGAGCCGGATTGTGCTCACAAATCCGGCGTGAATAAGGGACGGGGACGGGGCGGGGCAGGAGCGCGGTGGGGGCGCCGCTCCCCGGCCCCATAGACAATGCATTGTTTACAGCGCGTACGCGCCGTAAATAATGTTCATGTCACTTTCTCCCCCCGCGGCGGATTCGCCGAGCGGGGAGGAGCGACGGAATCCACTGTTCTCTATGAGAGCAGTGGATTACCGCAATTACTCCGACGGAATGGCGCAGTACTGCAGCGCAAATCCGGCGCGGAGTACGGCGCCAATCCGCGGAGAAATAAGCCGTGTGAACGAGGCCTTAGAAAGGGATAGGTCTGATAACATTTTGGGGTATACTAGAACAAATACTACAGCCCATAAACAACAAATACCTTATCCAATGACTAAGAGTAAAAATAATAAAGCTCTTCCTGAAAAAACTCCTACCACCCCCCAAAAATAACTATAGGAATAGGATTTTATCTACTAATTATCTACAAAGACATTTGTGAAACAGAATGGTGAAAGCAAAAAAAAAAATCTAAATAAGGTTAATAATACACCCCCAAATATTAAAAAAATACCTTGTTTAGCTTTATATGATCCTCTAATAGACACTACTGTACATCCTCAAAATAATCTCTCTAATTCCCAGCAGAATTCCTCACCTTAATTCCTCAAAGTATTCTCTCAGAAATTAGAGCCCCAGCAGAAGGCCCCCTTCCAGTAGAAATTCCTAGAGGACAGACTGACTAGTCCCCAGTCTATACCAGTCCAGGTTTCTGAGTCTTGTAATATTATCCAGATGGGGGGGTTCACCAAGAGTAGAATTAGTAGCCCCGGAATCACCATCAGAAACAGTGGCTACGTTATGTATATTAAGGTCTACCATTGAGAAGCTTAAAAAGGAACGTGAAGCCAGATGGACAATGAACAATATCCACATAATCATTCCACAACCTGACTTTTTAATAGATGAATTAGTAATGAATGCATACTGTACACCAGATTTAAAGGGAACCTGTCACATAGATTATGCCCCCCTTGCTGAGGACAGCACAAGCCAGTGACAGATATGCTGTTTCCAGCGCTGTGTCCCCTATTCTGTAAGATGCTGTAGTTTTAAAGTAATTAATGCTTAAATCTTATACATGAGCAGGTGTTAGCCATGCCCACCAAAGGCTAGCCTCAGGTGGGCGAGGTTTGAAAAAAACAGACTCTTTTCATTACTCTTTTCTGGCTGAAAACTGCAGATTTGTGCATTAAATACTGTAAAACTCCAGCATCTTCCAGAATAAGAGAAACAGCGCTGGAAACAGCAGGTCTGACGCTAGCTTGTGCTGTCCTCAGGAAGGGGGGCATCATTGATGTGACAGGTTCCCTTTAATTAATGAAAGTATCTTCACAATTCATACCACCCAGAGTCAAGGTGAAATAGGAGTTGGAAATAATACTCACTCAGACTCTATATTAAATGCTACATCCAATAAAGAAGAGATCTCTGATCTGAAAATATTACTCACAGAAAATCCAGAAATTGTGGACAACACAAAACTGGGATGCTCTGGGATAGTGCCTTTTTTAGGTCGGGGTTCATTTTCCTCTGCTCAGATGGTAACTCTGAACATTTGGACCAGACCAATCAATTCTTATTTTCCACCCAACCAGAAAAGAAAAATAGTAGAAGAGAAACCAGAGCAGGGCTCCACAAAAAACAGCAGTGCAAAACAAAGGGAAAATCGTTTTTCCACAATAAAAAACTTCAATCTTTAATATTTTAGAGATTACAAACTTAAACCTGAGAAAAGCTCAGTTTTAGACAAAGGTCTGTCCTGTTCCCTACCTCCGCATCAGATTCGTTTGAACTTTATATGGACCTTCAAAAATTTATTCAGAAACTTACATTAAAACAAATTTTTTCAGATAAATAGTAAAGAAATTGAAAATAAAAATAAAATCACAAATCCTTTTACCAGAAAGAGAAGGGAAGAAGGTAGATTTCCCCAAAAAGTCTACATTTTAGGCAGTGCAAGCTTGGGGTCACTATGTACAGACTTTTTGTGAACTTGTAGCTTCAGACTTTCGCAAAATCGATGGCGAAAAATCTCTACCTAACTGAACTGTAAAAAAGCAATCTGTCTATGAAAGAAAAAAAAAGCCCTAACCTCACAGAGAAATGATTATGAGATAGTTATTCCGGCAGCTGATAAAGGCAGGGGAATAGCAATCATGAATTATGTTGATTACCACAAAGAATCTCTCAAAATCCTATCAGATTGTAAATATTAATACAAGGTTTCAGGAGACCCTTTTAAGGAATCAAATCAAAATCTCCTCTCATTCTTGCAAGAGGCAAATATAAAAGGTGCAATAAGCAGAGAAGAAAAGCAATTTATTTTTATTCCAATACCGAAAAAGAGTATATTTTACCAAATCCCTAAACTCCACAAGGATCCTGTACACCCTCCAGATTACTTCGGGAATAAACAGTTTGACTTGTAATTTATCCCTCTATTTAGATATTTATCTACAGCTGTACGTTAAACAGCTTAGAAGTTATTTGAGAGTCTCGGACATTTTGACGTACCCAGCTCCACGACACCTCCAGGGCATTGCAACCAGACAGCAGCAATCCTCACCACTGTCAGTTCTTCAATTAATGGAAGGCTCTTCTGAGTATTGTGCCTCTTCCTGCACAACTCACTAAGGTTAGTGTACAAGAGATTGCATACTAATTGCTATATCCAAGTCACAGTACTTGTGCTAGGGAGCGCTTTCAATTTTTTTCTTCTATTGCATTGTTGTCATGGATGATTTTTTTAAGGTCTCTGTTTTTAAATCTGTTTTGGCATCTTTTTTAGGTCTATTCTGCATATAGTATACCTAAGAATGCACAGACCGATAATGGGGCTCCTTTCAATAGTGTAGGTTGTGGGACCTTCCCTACAAAAAAAAAGATTATATGGTAAGCTTGCAGATTAAAGAATAAACATTTTCACCATTCATCATTATTAAAAATTCTGTACCATTTTAGTTTTAGCTGCTCCTTTAGTGATCCATTGTTTACAGCTCATCTCCAAGGGATACAACCAGGGCTGAGAGCGCCTCAGCCCTGGTCGCACATGCTCAGACATCACCTCTCCTCTCTGGCAGTGTTCAAGCTCAGCTTCCCCCTCACCCTTCCAGTTAGCAATTTGTTAGATACTCCCCAGATTGCTGCCCTGTGAATGTTTTGTTCAGCAGTGATTTCACCAGACTCAACAAATAGTGTAGAGGGCCAGCATTTTCCTGCAGTTGACCTCTCTCTACTAAGCTTTAGTCACCTAGTCAATCTCCTCTACACATTGTTTGCTGTGAGAACATCTTATTTATAATGTATTAGCATATAGATAAATATATTGCCCTTGAGACAAAACAAACTGTTGCAGAAAGATGGTTGTTCATAAATAAACTATACATTTCAAATCCTAAATATTACTCCTGAAGTCAGGGCTGTTTCTGTATTGTCAGGTATTCAAAAAGCTGTGCAGAACTCTCTTGTAGCTAAGTGCTTCTGTCTTTGAATAATGGGGTCCTAGGTTCAAATCCCTGTAAACCTGATTCTTTTTCTCAATGTATATCTCTCTCTCTCTCTCTTTTTTACTATAGGGGATTAGTCCCAATGGCAGGCTTACACAAGCAGGACCACAGTAAATGTTCGTGCAAACAACAGGTGCGTTTATTGGCTTGGCATCCATTTCTCACAAACAAAAGCAGCAAACAAAAACAAAAGCTTAACTTCAGCCACACCCAAGTGTACACCAACACCGTCTTGAGGCACAATCCGACGGCACCTATATAGCAGGCAACAGTCCGTATTGCCACAAGGGCTTCAACCCTCCAGCATGGTGTAAGGCTGAGCTCCTAGAAATGACCTTAGTGCTTCCTCAGCATTCCAAGGTGGTTACTCTCCAGTGGCTAGCAGGAACCTGAAGCAAAACACAGTTCACCTGATCTCCAGGCTTACATAGGCCATCCTAAACTCCGGCCTGGACCCGGAGTGGGAGCAGTCATCCCACCCCTCTATTTGACTGCTCCAGACAACAGAATATATACAACAATATATACAACAATATATAACAGAACTCGTCATCTTTCCACCGTCCAACTCTACCCCTGCCCCTGATCTCACTATCTCAGTCAACGGCTCTACACTCTCACCTGTTCCGCAAGTCCGCTGCCTTGGGTAATCATAGATCCGCTTCAATCTTTCAATCCACCACATCCAACCTTCACCTCTGCCTGTCGCCTCCACCTGAAAAATACACTCTTGCATCCAATCGTTCCTCACTAATGACACTTCAAAAAATTCTGGTCATGCCCTTTCAATCTCCGCCCTAGGGACTACTGCAACATCCATCTCAGTGGCCTCCCCCTAGCACACTCGCTCCCCTCCAATCCATCATTAACTCTGCTGCCCGTTTTATCCAACCGCTCTCGCTACTCCAATACCTCTCCCCTCATGCAATCCCTTTCACTGGCTTCCCCCATTGCCTGCAAATTAATTTCAAGCTACTAACCATGAACTACAAGGCCTCTCCATGACTCTCCCTCCATACATCTCTGCCCTAATTTCCAAATATCTCCCCTCACGTGAATCTCCGCTCCTCCACAGGACCCTTCTCTCTGCTCTCCCTTTTATCTGCTCCTCAAACAACCGTTTCCAAGACTTATCCCGTGCTTCACCCACACTCTGGAACTCACTGCCCCAACATCCAGATCTCCTCACTTTTCAGGCAAAGCAGCAAAAATTAATTTTGCACGAATCCAGGCATATGCAAAAGGACTTAATAACTTTAATGTGAGACAAAAGCAATCATGGTACAGGGGGTGAAAAAACGCTACACACAGGTAGCCTACGCGTTTGGGCGTTGAGGATCGCCTTGTTCACGGTGCATAAGTTAAAAACATAAAACATATTACCTTTTTATATCTGTCTACCTTCTTAATGGCAGATAGGGGGCGGAGGCACTGGGCGGATGTCCTTATCTGCATGACCTCATTTCCCCTAGAACTATTGCGGGTAAATTTGTTATATAAAAACAACAGGTGTAAAACTAATTGATAATCGTAATAAATATATGGACATACATTACATACATGTGCATAGAGGGAACAGTAATATGCTGGGAATCAGCTTAATATTAAGCTAACTTCAATATATTAATGGAGGTCATTCCGATAGTTAAGCCACTACGGCATCCTAGTTCCCATTCAAGGATCCAATATGCCTCCTCAGCGGGTGGGGGGGAACCTGTTTTGTCAATCTCCGCCCCTCTTGGGCGTTTTACCTTTTCTATCCCGCCAAATATGGAGCGCTTTCTGTGGATTCCTGAATGGATTTGCAGGAAAATGCTTAACTGCCACCGATTGATTAGGGGAATTACTTCTGAATCCAGTCAGGTGTTCATAGATCCTAACCTTTCAATTTTTGATGCTGCTTCTATGTATGTTTTGCTACAATTCTGTACAATAAATGCAATAACTTACATGATGACTGTTACCAATTTATTAAATCATAATTTTGTAGCTTCTTGTATTAAGAGTTCCCCAAAATGTATCAGTATTTTTTAGTTAAATTGCACATATTGCACCTTTTCCCCGCAGGGAAAAAACCTTTGGTTTTTAACCATGTTTGTTGGTGTTTCGCGGTGATCTGTATTCACTTCTTGAACCTCATCTCTATAGTTTATTCTTTTAGGTATGCAAGCATACCCCTGGTCTTAAAATATGTGCCAACTGTGTGTCCTGACGTAAGATATGGATGTTTTTTATTAAAAAAACACTCTTATTTTTTTCCAAAAATCTCGACTATATGGTGTGGTGATACTACTTTATTTTCATTTTATTGATTCGTAAAGTCTTTTCCCTTATCTAACAAAAATCTTGTGATTTGCTACCAATTTTTTTCTTTGGCTTGATTGATTTGTTTTGAGCTATATCCCCTATCCCTCAAGCGTTTATCCACAATATCCACCTCCTTTATGTAGTCACTCTCCTTAGTGCATGCACGGCATGCTCTGATATATTCCCCATAGGTTATAGAGTTGACCTGTGCTCCGAGCATGAACTACTGTCAGCCCTTAAACAGTGTTCACTATCAGGGCTTTCTAAATAATGAGTGTGACAAACAGTAGAGGTATCTATATTTCCTTTAGGAGGATGTTAGAATGGAATGATTTTGGGTTGAATTTCAAAGTGAATTGTAGATTAAAGTGAATTATGGTTAGCATACAAATATCTGTTGTAAACTCTGGTGTTGAGACACCAATTCCGCCCCAAATGATGTGGCAGGCTCGTCTATGTAGCGCCCTTACCAGAGCACATCCAGAGAAGAAGGTTTTATCCACATTTAGATTATACTGATGTTCCCACCAGGACATGTAAGATTCGCTATCGAAGGTGAAGAAGTGGTCCCATTGGGGCTCCTGTCAGTTGAAGGTAATAATCTTATCAAGAGAATAGTTGCTACCCAACAAGTAATCAATGCTGTCTAAGATTAAATAATTGGGAGTTCTTCTGAATATTCACTTATTTATGTAAGAGGAAACAGTATAGCTGGTCTGACTAATGTATGGGATGTTGAAATACAGCTTTCGACATCCATGCTAACCCAAGTGAGGTCTTTAGTCCAGGTATGCTCTTTTAATGACTTGATAACCGCGTACTAATCTTCAAGTAACCAGGCATAATATGGACCAAAGGCTGAAGATATTGGTCAAGCCAAGTACTTAGTCTTTCATTTAAGCTCTGGTTACCTGATATGATAGGGCGTAATTCAGGAGGGAAACAATTCTTATGTACCTTAGGCACTCCGTAAAAAACGGGTACCCGGAGGGTTAAGATATCTACCAAAATATTTTCTTTGCTTAGCGGGGGTAATAAACCCAAGTGGATACCTTCATCCATAAGTTTAGAGAATCAATTTTTGGAAATCTATTGTAGGGTCATGTACTAATTTTACTGGTATGTTTCTGTATCTGTGAGTATCTCCTTTATATGTTTAACGTATAAGCCAGAATCTAATACCACTGTACAACCCCCCTTATCAGCTTTTTTATTATAAGGTTTTCTTTCCTTTTTAGTTGTGCTAATGCAATATATTGATTCTTGGTTAGGTTGCTTTGCTGTTTTTTTCATTTTAGATGTTTCCCTTTCCTTATTAATTCTTAACAAGATCCTTTCCATTACATTTTGAAAAAATGTCATGGCCTCTACCCTGATTTTATGGGATAATATGTAGGATTAGACATGATTTGAGATTTATTATCGTCTTTTATTTCATATGCCACCTTTTTGTCTTCCAACTCCTGTAGGGTCATGAGGGCTTGTTGTTCTTGAAAGTTCAAAGCTGAATATTCATTCTCTCTATTCCAGGTCACGTGATCTTGTATAGTTCCTGTAATGTATTCCTTTTTATTCTGGTGAAGTGGTCTCTTTACTGTTAAACTCAGACGCACAAATTTGTTAATTTCCTGACAATAGTATTCAAAATAGCTTACATCCTCTTGATGGGGTGAAATTGAAGTCCTTCTCAAGAAACCGCTATTTGGTCTGATGTTGTATGGCAGGAGGTAAGTATGATAAACACTGTGCTCTCTTGTTGGGAATCTTTCACTATTTTTTTGCACTGTTTTTCCGCGTTGTTTTTTTGGCGATGTCTTCTAATGCTCGTTTTTTGACGCTCCTTGTGCTTTTTTTTGTTTTGTTTGTCACTGCTTCTTGTTTGTAATCGTTTTCTGGACATGAGTTATCAGAATCTGATGTGCCGTTTCTTGTAAAATCTTTTCTGAGTAGCTGACTGCTTTTTTGGTTCTATATTGCTTCTATTTTTGGGAAGCGCAATAGGATCTAAGGTCTTCCTCCTCTCTCATGTTTCCACGGTGTATAATCTTTTTAATTCATAATCTTCTGAAATCCCCCTGTTTTGTACTTATTTCTCTTTGTTTCCATGATAGTGGCCTCCATTCTTGGAGATATTTAGTTTAATTACGTTCTTGTATCTCTAATATTGCACTTCATGTCAAAGTTTTAGTTTTGTTTTAGTTTCCAGTATTTGTGCATCTAATTCACTGAGTTTAACTGTTTCAAATTCTATCAAACGCATCAAATTCAGAGAGCAATCTGTTAAGTACTGGTTCCATTAGTCTGAATTCTTCTGAATAATTATAGGGGGTTTTTTTTGTATTTCTCCAGTCCCCGTGGGATAATACTTTTTCATTATACGTGTTAGAGAGTTCGATCCCACCAAAGTCGTACTTCTTGCCAAAAACTGTATATTTTTCCAATTTATTGCACAACATAAAGAAGTCATCTTCCATATATTAGTTTCTGGAACTTCGCCAAATACTTGCGCCAACTTGGCTTGTCTATCCATCTTGGATTATAGTATGAACTGTAGCAAAACTTAGATGTAAATAGGAAAATGTATGTCTCATATATAAAATCCCGGCTTGGCTTAGCCGACCCCTCTGTACCAGGTGCACAACATATGTCATTAGTGAGAGACCGACCTAATCATGATATGCAAAGAGGTCCATTTGGTAAAGCATCCACTGTCTAGTGGTCGTACTGCATAACACGCCACAAACAAAAACAAAAAAAAGCAAGCCAAAGCGTAAAAACAAAGTGGAGCCTCACCCGTAGTTGTATGATAAGTTGCAGGTCTTCTTTCTAAGTACGTCTCTGTTTGCGGCTTGCACGGATCACTTAAATCCTGACCGAAAGACAGCCAAAACATGCAAAGCAAGCAAAAATATTGTTGCACGAATCCAGCATATGCAAAAGGAGTAATAAACTTTAATGTGAGACAAAAAACATCATGTACAGGGGGTGAAAAAACGCTACCACAACAGGTAGCCTACGCGTTTTGGGCGGTTGCGGCTTCGCCCTTGTCAATATGTGAATTTAACTAAAAAACCTGATTACTTTTGAGGGAATCTTAAATACAATGAAGCTCTAAATTATGATTTAATAAATTGCCCAACAGTCATCTTGAGATATGCCAAATTTTATTGTACAGAAATGTAGCAAACTTACATAGGAAGCGAGCATCAGAAAATTGTAAGGTTACGGATCTATGAACACCTGGCTGGGATCAGGAATATTTCCCCTTATCAATCGGGTGCAGTTAAGCTTTTCTGCAAAACCATTCAGGATCCCAGAAAGCCTCCGTATTAGCGGGATAGAAAAGGTTTAAAACGCCAACGAGGGACGAGATTGACAAATACAGGTCCGCTTGAGGGAGGCGTATTAGGATCCTTGAATTGGGAAATAGCGATTCCGGTGGGGCTAAACTGTCGGAAATACCTCCATTATATTATTGAAGTTAGCTTAATATTAGCTGATCCAAGCATATACAGTTCTCTATAGCACTGGTTTATGTCATATATTTTTTAAGTTTATAATTGTTAACCTGTTGTTTTTAAAATATACAAAATTTACTTCTGCAATAGATCCCTAGGGGGAAGTGAGGTCATGGCAGAACTAGGGCATCCTCCAGTGACTCCGCCCCCTATCTGCAACTTAAGAAGGTAATGACAGATATAAAAAGGTACTATGTGTTATGTTTTTACTTTATGACGGTGAAACAAGGGCGATGCCGCACGCCACAAAAACGCGTAGGCTTACCTGTGTATGTTCATCGTTTTTTTCACCCCCTGTACATGAGTGCTTTTGTCTCAAATTTAAAGTAATTACGTCCTTTTGCATATGCTGGATTTCGTGCAAAACTATTTTTGCGTGGCTTTGCCTGTTTGGCTGTCTTCGGTCGGGATTAAGGATCGTGAGCTGCAAACAGAGGACGTACTTGGAAAGCAGTCATGCAACTTATACCTTAACAAACTACGGGTGAAGCTCCACTTTGTTTGTTAGCCTTTGGCTTGCTTTTTTTGTTTTTGTTATGTTGGCGTGTTATGCAGTACGACTGCTAGAAGTGGATGCTTTACCATATGGACTCTTTGCATATCATGATTAGGTCAGTCTCTCACTAATGACATATGTTGTGCACCTGGTACAGAGGGGTCGGCTAAGCCCTCGCCGGGATTATTTTATACTATAAGACATACATTTTCCTATTTACATCTAAGTTTTGCTACAGTTCATACTATAATCCAAGATGGATAGACAAGCCAAGTTGGCGCAAGTATTTGGCGAAGTTCCAGAAACTAATATTATGGAAAATGACTTCTTTATGTTGTGCAATAAATTGGAAAAAATACAGCTGCAAGAAGTATGACTATGGTGGGATCGGAACTCTCTAAACACGTATATTGAAAAAAGTATTATCCCACGGGGACTGAGAATACAAAAAAACCCCACCTATAATTATTCAGAAGAATTCACGACTCAATGGAACCAGTACTTAACAGATTGCTCTCTGAATTTGATGCGTTTGAAACAGTTAAACTCAGTGAATTAGATGCACAAATACTGGAAACTAAAACATAAACTGCAAGTATTGAACATGAAGTGCAATATGAGAGATTACAAGAACGTTATTAACAAAAATATCTCAAGAATGGAGGGCCACTATCAGGAAACAAGAGATAAATAAGTCCAAACGGGATTCAGAAGGATTATGTGAATTAAAAAAGATATACATGTGGAAACATGAGAGAGGAGGAAGACCTTAGAATCCATATTGCGCTCCAAAATAGAAGGCAATATAGAATCCAAAAAGAAGTCAGCTTCTCAGAAAAGATTTTACAGATACAGCCACATCAGATTCTGATACACTATGTCCAGAAAGATTACAAACAAGAAGCTTGAGAGTGACAAACATACTAAATCAAAGCATTAAGGGAAGCGTCAAAAAAACGAGCAGGAAGATGACATCGCCAAAAAACAACGCAGGAAAACAACAGTGACAAAAAAATAGGTGAAGATCCCTCAAGAGAGCACAGTGTTATCAACTTACTCCTGTCATTCTAACAGCAGGACCAAATAGAGGTTCTGGAGGAAGGGACTTAATTTCACCCCAACAAGAGGATGTAAGTTATTTGACTACTTGCTGGATATTAACAAATTGTGCGTCTGTTAACAGTAAAGAGACACTTTCACCAGAATAACAAGGAATACATTACAGGAACTATACAAGATCATTTAACCTGGAATAGAGAGAATGAATATTCAGCTTGTAACTTTCAAGAACAAAACAAGCCCTTCATGACATACAGGAGTTGGAAGACAAAATGGTGGCCATATGAAAATAAAAGACGATAATATATCTCAAATCATGTCTAATCCTACAGATTATCCCATAAATCAAGGGTAGTGCATGAACATTTTCAAAATGTAATGGAATGGGATCTTGTTAAAATTTTAAGGAAAGGGGAAACATCTAAAATGAAAAAAAACAGTGAAGCAAACTTATCCAAGAATAAATATATTGCTTAGCACAACTAAAAAGAATTGATAACCTTATAATAAAAAAAAGCTGATAAGGCGGGTTGTACAGATGTATTAGATTCTGGCTTATACATTAAACAAATAAAGGAGATACTCACAGATACAGAAACATACCGTAAAATTAGGTAAGACCCCACAGAGATTTCCAACATTAGAATCCTCTAATCTTATGGATGAAGGTATACACTTTGGGTGTTATTAACCCTAAGCAAAGAAATTATTTGGAGTTATCTACCTCGGGTACCGTTTTCAGTTTTTTCTACGGAGTGCCTAAGGTACATAAGAATTGTTCCTCCTGAATTACGCCCTATCATATCAGGTTACCAGAGCTTAAATGAAAGAATAAGTACTTGGCTTGACCAATATCTTCAGCCTATGGTCCATATTATGCCTGGTTACTTGAAGGATAGCACGGCGGTAATCAAGTCATTAAAAGAATCCATACCTGACTAAAGACCACCTCTTGGGTTAGCATGGTGGGTCAAAAGCTTGTATTCCAACATTCCCCATACATTAGTCAGACCAGCTATTACAGTTTCCACTTACTTAAATATAGGTGGAATATCGAAGAACTCCAATTATTATATTAGACAGAATAGATTTCTTGTTGGGTAGCATCTATTTCTCTTTGGATAATGATTATTACCTTCAACTGACAGGAGCCCAATGGGAGACCACTTCTTCACTTCGTAGCGAATTCTTACATGTCTGGTGGGAAATCAGTATATCTATAATGGGGTTAATACTGTTTCTCTGAATGTGCTCTAGTTTTGGGCGCTACCTAGACGACCTGCTCATCATTTGGGGACGGGATGTGGCGTCCATACAGAGTTCATCGATATGCTTAACCATAATTCCCTTAATCTACAATTCACGTTTGAAATTCAAAACCCAAAATCATTCCATTCTTAGACAATTATTTTTTTCCTCCTAATAGGAGATATAGATACCTATTCTGTTGTCACTCATATAATTTAGAAAGCCCCCTGAAAGTGGAAAACACTGTGTTAAGGGCTGACAGTAGGTCATGCTCGGAGCACCAGTCCAACTCTATTACCTTTTGGGGAATATATCAGGCATGCCGTGCATGCACAAGGAGAGTGACTACATTAAACGGAGGTGGATATTGTGAATTAAACGTTGAGGGAGATGGATATAGCTCTATAAAAATCAATCAAGCAAAAAGAAAAAAGGGTAGGCAAAATCACAAGATTTTTTGTTAGATAGGGGAAAAGACTACGAATCAAATAAAATGGAAAATAAAAGTAGTATTCTCCCACACCTATAGTCGAGATTTTGGAAAATTAAGAGTGTTTTTTAATAAAAACATCCATTATCTTACGTCAGGACCCCAGTTTGCACCATATTTTTAGACCGGGGGTATGCTTGTATACCTAAAAGAAATAGAAAACTATAGGAGTTGAGGTTTCAAGAAGTGATGCAGATCACCACAGAACACAAAACAATCATGTTAAATAACAAAGGTTTTTTCACTGGCGGGGAAAAAAGGTGCAAGATGTGCATTTAACTAAAAAAACTGGAAACTTTTTGAGGGAACTCTTCATACACGAAGCTTACCAAAATTTATGATTTAATAAATTGTAACAGTCCATCATGTTAGTATATGCCAAATTTATTGTACAGATACTCTCCCCCCCCCCCCCTGTAACCCCCCCAAAACTTACATAGGAAGAGCATCAGAAAATTGAAGGTTAGGATCTATGAACACATGGCTGGGATCAGGAATTTTTCCCATAACTCAATCGGGTGCAGCTTAAGCAGTCTTGCAAATCCATTCAGGATCCACAGAAAGCCTCCATATTAGCGGGATAGAAAAGGTAAAACGCCCAAAGAGGGGTGGAGATTGGACAAAACAGGTCCGCTTGAGGGAGGCATATTGGATCCTTGAATTGGGAACTAGGATGCCGGAGGGGCTAAACTATCGGAATGACCTCCATTATATATATTGAAGTTAGCTTAATATTAGCTGATCCCAGCATATTACTGTTCCCTCTAGCACATGTATTTATGTCCATATATTTTTAAGATTATAATAGTTACACCTGTTGTTTTTAATATATACAAATTTACCTGCAATAGTTCTAGGGGGAAGTGAGGTCATGGCAGAATAGGGCATCCGCCCAGTGCCTCCGCCCCCTATCTGCCATTAAGAAGGTAAAGACAGATATAAAAAGGTAATATGTGTTATGTTTTAACTTATGCCGTGAACAAGGGCGATGCTGCACGCCCAAAACGCGTAGGCTACCTGTGTGTAGCGGTTTTTCACCCCCTGTACCATGAGTGCTTTTGTCTCACATTAAAGTTATTACGTCCTTTTGCATATGCTGGATTCGTGCAAAACTATTTTTGCTTGCTTTGCCTGTTTGGCTGTCTTCGGTCGGGATTAAGGATCCGTGCAGCTGCAAACAGAGGACGTACTTAGAAAGCAGACCTGCAACTTATCCATACAACTACGGGTGAGCTCCACTTTGTTTGTTAGCCTTTGGCTTACTTTTTTTGTTTTTGTTTTGTTGGCGTGTTCTCCTCCACTTTCACCAGCTTCAAAAGCAACCTGAAAACCCATTTCTTCAGGCTTGCCTATAACCTACACTAACCTGGTTGTCACTACTTCCTCCACAAACATGTCTGCCCCTCACCTCCTGTCCCTTTCCCCCTCCTTGTAGATTGTAAGCCCTTGCGGGTAGGGTCCTCTCTCCCTCTGTCGTGCCAATTGTCATTAATCACTTATCATTGTACTCATTTGACTTATGTTATGTATGTAACCCCCTCGAATGTACAGCGCCCTCGAATAAATAGCGCTTTAAAATAAATTATATATATGTATATATATACATATATATATATATATATATATATATATATATATATATATATACATACTCACCGGACAAAAAAATTTGTCTTTTTTCATCCTTAAAGAAGTCTTGAGAATAATCATTTAGTATCATGTATCTCCACCTCTGGCCTTGATAGCCACCTGGATTCGATTAGGAAGTGAGGCCACAAGGTTTTGCAGGTATGTCGCATCCAGTTTAAGCCACTCGCCGAAAAGTTGATTGCGCAAATGCACCAAATTGCGGGGATGCCGACGTCGTTTTTACCAGCTATCCCAACGTGTCCCACAGATTTTCGATGGGGTTCAAGTCATGTGATTTTACAGACCAATCGAGATGTTAGTGGTCACCTCAGTGAATGGGCCCAATCCAAATTAAGAAAAACACCCCCAAAACATCACAGACCCACCTCCGGATTGAACCTGACCTTGCACACATTCATAATGAAATGCTTAATTTGGCCTTTGGTGCACTCGAGGACGTGCATCATTGGAATAAAGGCAAAAACGTGATTCGTGAGACCACATTACAGTCCGCCAGTCAACTACTGTCCATTGAAGATGTGTAGCTTTATGTGCCTGTGGGAGAAATGGCCTCTTGCAAGGTGAACAAATGTTCATTGCATGCAGTTCCCGTCGCAATGTTCGCTCACTAACAGGTTGGGAAGAACTTTAATCACTGATTACAGCAATTCCTGTTGGATTTGG
Source organism: Phyllomedusa bahiana (assembly GCA_025379985.1). Classification (NCBI taxonomy): domain Eukaryota; kingdom Metazoa; phylum Chordata; class Amphibia; order Anura; family Hylidae; genus Phyllomedusa; species Phyllomedusa bahiana. The sequence continues at coordinate 6,203 of JAODAL010033244.1, read as the reverse complement.
AAGCAGTTTTGATCCACAAGCCATGAAACAGATCTCCAGTAATTCTCAGTTAGGATTCTTTTCAGACCACAATTCTGAAGTTGTGTTTCGTGGCCACGTGTATTACACCACTGCTTGTAGAGACATTGTCACGTTTCCTAACCGAGGGGGTTAGAAACGCCAGGTATGCGGATCCTCTGGGCCATCACGAGCGTAGATGGTGATACTCACGGTGGCAGCTGACGTGTCGGACAGGGACACCGGACAGTGGCAATGGTGACAGACTACTGGAGCGTATAGCTGTATACTGGTAGCAGAGTCCCAGTGAGGTTGGAACCGCACCAGATAATAACAGGTAGTATTAGGTGAACACCACATCAGGAACAGCAGAGAAACAGGTACACTGAATAGGGAAGGGTTAGTGCAAAGTTCACAGGAATACTGGAAACTCAACAGTTAATATAGTAGGAGCTTCAGAAAACAGAGGCCAAGCTCTGAGGATGGACACCAAGGAAATGACTAGGAGCAAGGGCAGGGACTTCTTTAAGTAGCCAGGGGTCACAGAACAGGAAATTGGGCCACAGATCGCTGCATGATCTATGACACCCATTGAACAAATCCAGCAACTTCACTTGCCCCTTTTTGCCACTCTGTGACATCTTTACAGTTACCCATGTTTACGTACAATTACCACTTGAAACAGTAGAGGCAATGCGTGTGCAGTTGAGCACGTGACTTAACTAAATTGAAAGGCACCGTTGCTAACCACTCAGCTACGATGCTTCTTGACATAGTTTATGAAGAAACAATTCACACGGCATATTTCAGAACATATTTATGGTCGGTAGTGATGAGCGATTGCTCATCGGGTCGATAGTCGATATCGGCAATTATCATGCCGATATCCGATAGTCGATAATAGATTATCGCCGATGACCATTAAAGTCTATGGGAGAGGAACAACACCTTCATTCTTACACCCAAACAAGGCTGGAGAAGCTGGAATTAACATCCACAACAGTCAAATGGATATGTGCTACATCTTAGGCAACACACTTAGGTTATAAAAGTCACAGAAAAAAAGTCACAGACCATTCACTATCCCTGTCTTGTACCACAGCATGACCCTTAAACCTGCATGACCCACAAATTAAAAAGTGCCAGAAGGCAGTATGATTTGAACCATCATTTTACTTAAACTGGACATTGACTATCCCTCTCCTGGAAGGCAGCATGACCCTTAAACCTATCTGACCCACAGATTAAAAAGTGCCGGAAAAAGAAGTCTTTCAACCACCATTTTAGTAGAACTGGACATTGACTATACCTGTCTTGGACCGCAGTATGACCATTAAACCTGTCTGACCCCCAGATTTAAAAAGTGCTGGAAAAAGGAGTCTTTGAACCACCATTTTAGTTGAACTGGACATTGGCTATATGTGTCCTGGAACGCAGCATAATCCTTAAACTTGTCTGATCCACAGATTAAAAAGTGACGGAAAACGGAGTCTTTCAACCACCATTTTTAGGATGGAATCCCACCACGTCTTTGTTTCTCTTTTTTTTAATTGTATTAAATGGGTTGTCTCACTACAGGGATTGCTAGCTATGTTAAAGATCTTGCAAAAACAAGTCATTTTGCAATATGTGTCCATTAACAGTGTCCTACCTATTCCTGTTTTTGACAGCACCATCACCCTTGAGCCACTCTTGACAATTGTGAAGAACAAATGTCTGTTAGAAACCACATTTTTTACAATAGGACCTGTAGTATAGCTGCATTTCACAGCAACATGCCCCAAAAATTCAAAACATGACCCTTGAGCCACTCTTGACAATTGTGAAGAACAAATGTCTGTTAGAAACCACATTTTTTTATAATAGGACCTGTAGTATTGCTGCATTTCAAAGCAGCATGACCCAAAAATTATAAAAATGACTTCTCAGCCACTGTTAAAAATTGTGAGGGAGAAATGCCACTTAGAAGCCACATTTCTGTTCCAAAGGACCATGATTATAGCTGTATCTCACAGCAACATGCCCCCAAAAAATTATAAAAAAGACTTCTCAGCCACTGCTAATAAATGTGAGGGAGAAATGCCACTTAGAAGCCACATTTCTGTTCCAAAGGACCATGATTATAGCTGTATCTCACAGCACCATGACCCCAAAACCATTGACAATGCGAAAAATTCTAAAGATGAAGTGAGTAAATGGAATACGTTTTTTTCATGAAACCTTGGTGTCTTTTACAGTCTCCTCACCGCAAAACCAGCAAAATGAACTTTTGGGAACTGAGAATAAAAATTGCAGTAAGAAATGATCATTTTTAAAAAAAAGTTTTCAAGAGGGCCATTTCTTTTGGAAGAGGAATGTGAAGTAGACCGGCAACTAATTGGTGACCTCAGCAATTGGGGCCACAACATCATCAGAGATCCACGCCTGATTCATCTTGATGGAAGTCAAACAATCCACATTATCTGTGGAAAGCCAGATGCGTTTGTCTGTAATGACTCCTCCATCTGTGCTCAGATATGACGCTGGCTGCTGGGCAGGACAACACCTCTATGGCGTGGCCAGCGAGCTCGGGCCATTCATCCATTTTGGATACCCAGAAGTCGATTGGGTCCGGAACAAATCCAAAAACATCGGTGTTGAGACGCAGATAGTCGTGCACCATAATAATAATAATAATAATAATCTTTATTTATATAGCGCCAACATATTCCACAGCACTTTACAATTTGGAGGGTGTAGCTACAGACACAATACATACAGTGCACAATGAAAAGCTACTTACAGATGAGACACAAGGTGAGAGGGCCCTGCTCGCAAGTGCTTACAATCTATTAGGTTGTATGGGTGAGACGAAGGGTAAGAAGTGCTAGATTTACAATGGTCCAGCCATGTGAAATAAATATTGGGTTCTTTTATGTAGAATTCGGATGAACCTGCCACCCAAACAGCACATCTATATACAGTTAAGTGCCGAAAATGAGATGAGTGCGCTAGGGAGTGTAAGGGGGTGGGGGGGAGGTGTGGGGTGTTAGCCATTAGGGATTCTGGGAGGCCAGAGTGAGATGATGTATTCTCAGTGAGAAGATGTATTCTCACCATGATCTTAAGACGGTCTCTGTGTGTTGTATGTGTGCCCTGCATTACGTGCGTTGGTGAGGTGGTAAATAAAGATTGCCAGAGGTCACACATTAGGCTGCTGCTGCTGCCGCTACGGCTACTTGGCGCTCTACTGTTATCACGTTGCTGATGTTGTTCCACCTTGACATTTGAAGAACGTGAAGCAGAATTCCTGCATTTTACTCTCTATTTGGTGGGGGGAAGGAAAGTGCTGAGTTTTGCTTTGTACCGGGGATCGAGGAGGGTGGCCTCCGAATAACTGTTGTTCAGTTTGATGGCCTTAATGCGAGGATCATGTTGGAGGAAATGGAGCATCCAAGCACTCATGTGAGAGATAGAGCCTTGATTTCCCAAGCCTCTGAGTCGAGGGGCACTAGCAAACTCATCTTCCTCCTCCGCTTCAAATTCATGCCAACCTCTTTCCAAGGCAGGGAGGTCGGTAACGTCGGTGTCCAGGAATACCTCATCCTCCTCCGCTTCCTCCGGCACAGCTTCAACACAGCCCTGACTTGCCTCAGATGCACCCTGAGAGCTGACGCGTCACCTTGCACTAGCCCTGGACCCCGAACCACCGCCTAATGAAGACCGATAAAATTGTGTAACTGTCGGGCCTTGTGGATTCGACGGAGAGAAAGGCTCCGTGTCTGCATCTGTGTCCGTCTCCTCCTCCGTCGCTGGTGGGACCTGATGTTTCAGAGTCTCCAACGATCGTTCCAGAACTAAGATCACCACAATGCTCATGCTGACAAGGGCATTATCCGCAATGATCATTTTGGTCTGCACCGCTGACCCCGAGGTCCGCACCGCTGCTTGTCAGTCTATGTGTCACTTCGTACTGCATAATGGCATTGCGCTGCTGCCATAATCACTGGAGCATGTGGAGAGTGGGATTCCAGCGTGTTGCCACGTCAACAATGAGTTGGTTGACGGGCAGACCGAGCTGACGCTGCAATGCAACCAGGCGGGACGAAGCAGGGTGTGAACGGCGGAAGTGTGAGCTCAGACCTTGAGGCTTCTGCAGCAGGCAGTCCTGACCCGGGTAGCGCTTTAGAAATTTCTTGACGACTAGGTTCTTGACATGTGCCAGGCAAGGGATGTGCTCCAGCCTACCGATCTTAAGGGCGGCCAGCAGATTTCGACCGTTATCGCACACCACCTTGCCTGGCACAAGGTTCTTGTCACCCAGCCAGCGCTCGGTCTCGTTACGAAGAGCTGTCCACAGCTCCTGACCTGTGTGTTGACGGTCTCCAAGACAGATTAATTTCAACACGGCCTGGTTTCTCTGGTCACGTGATGCCACCAGAGGACCTTGGGGGAAAGAACCCTGCACCATCCCTGCGGTTTTGAAGAGCGTGCGCCAGGCCTGAGAGCCATCGTCACCACCAGAGACATCCACCCAGCTCACCCAGTGAGCTGTCACAGAGATATAGCGGCCTTGGCCGTGCTTACTAGTCCATGTTTCGGTGGTCAGATGGAGGACAACGCGCTTGAAATTTTAGGTGACACGTGGCTGGTCAGGGCAGGGACGGCTTTCCTGGCAAAGAAATGCCTGCTCGGCATCTGGTATTTGGGGCAGGCAAGGGCCATGACGTGGCAGAACCCATCTGTGTCCACCAGACGGAAAGGCAACATTTCCAAGGCCAAAAGCCTGGCAATGCCGACATTCAGACTTTTGGCTTTGAGATGGTTTGGGTTAAAGTGTTTCTTCTGCTCCCAAGCCTGGTAGACAAAAGGCTTGCTGCTAGACTGGCCACTGTACGGCATGCAGGTTGTCAAACTGGTGGAAGGAAAAGGGGTAGGATGGGTCTCTGGTGGTGCCTGTGGTACTCGGGCGACGGTGGAGGCTGAAGCGGAGGCTGATCCCTGATCATGACACTGAGAGACATGGGTAGCTGAGGAACGCTTGGTGGTGGCTGAGGAGGAGGAGGCGGAGACAGAGGGTGTGACAGTGGTTGGAAGCCCGGCATCAGTGTGGCCTTTTTTGGCCAAATGTTCCCTCCATTTCAACTCATGCATTCGCTGCATGTGACTAGACATGTTGGTGGTGGTTACACACCTAAGATTCTTGCCTCTACTTATGCGTTTACGGCAAAGGCGGCATATTACATCGCTGGGTGAATCAGAGGCTTGCTCGAAAAAGGCCCAGGCTTGAGAGGTCCTGGACCTCTGGACCGATAAGCGAGGAGCAGTGTTTCCGCTGATCATGGCTGGTGGAATAATCTCAGCAGACTTGTGCGACCGCCCTCTCCTTTTTTGAGGTGGAAGCCATACTGACACTACCCCATCGTCTTCCTCTTCGTCCAGTGATGAAGCACTCGCAAGCAAATTCTGCTGAAAAGACCACGTTGGATCCGCAATGTCGTCATCATCATCATCAACACAGGTGACTTCCTCGTCCTGACATTCTGCATACTGGAGCTTCGGGCTACAAGCAACAGGCACTGCAAGGTGCTGCCGACCGCCCGTGATTTTTGCCGATTGACCGGCTTCCTTCTCCTCCTCTGATGGCATCAGTAACTGGGCGTCAGAGCAGACAAAATCATCCTCTTTGGCCTCTTGGTCTTTGGACATGCCTTCTGACCCCAACCACATTTTGTCATCAGAGCACTTCAGAAAATGGATTATCCACAGTGATGGGTACACAAGTTGACATTTGGGCTGCCTTCGGTTCATGTTGGATGGATGCTGACGATGATGATGGCGACATTTGTGGCCGTGACTGGGAGGATGAGGAGGTAAGACTGCTGGATGCAGGTTGCATTAACCACGGAAGAACAGATTGGCGACGCTGTTCATAACTGAGATTCACAGGGCCCTGACCCAGCGATGACAGGCCTGACGGTCCTGCAACCGACGATCCGCTGGCTTGCGTGTTGTCGCCAGCACTGGAAGGAGCACCTTCTCTCGTACCTCTTCCTCCATGTCCTACACCCCTCTTTGCTCGCTTACCACCTGCATTTCTCTCCATGTTCAGAAATATAAAAATTTAAGCAGGTATGGAAGAGCATTTGACAGTCTCTTATTAAAAGACGGCAAATCACAGCTATTCTTAAATGCCTCTAATTACCTACAGCCAACTAGGATTTTGA
>JAODAL010033243.1:0-45824 GCA_025379985.1 Phyllomedusa bahiana | reverse complement strand
GTCAATAACCCGGCTCTGGGGGGAATGGAAAAAAATCAAGGGGAAGGGGCGAACGGGCGAGAGGGGAAAAGTCAATAGGGGCTTGATGGGGGAATGGGAAAAAAACAAGGGGAAGGGGAGAACGGAGCGAGAGATGAAAGTCAATAGATCAGGCTCTGATGGGGGGGAATGGGAAGAACCAAGGGAGAAGGGGAGAACGGGGCGAGAGATTAAAGTCAATAGACCGGGCTCTGATGGGGGGAATGGGAAGAATCAAGGGAGAAGGGACAAACGGAGCGAGAGATGAAAATAAATAGAACGGGCTCTGATGGGGGGAATGGGAAGAACCAAGGGAGAAGGGGCGAACGGAGCAACAGATGAAAGTCAATAGACCGGGCTCTGATGGGGGGAATGGGAAGAACCAAGGGGGAAGGGCGAACGGGGCGAGAGATGAAAGGCAATAGACCGGGCTCTGATGGGAGGGACTGGGAAGAATCAAGGGGGACGGGGAGAATGGAGCAAGAGATGGAAGTCAATAGACCGGGCTCTGAGGGGGCGAATAGGAAGAACCAAGGGGGAAGGGCGAACAGGGTGTGAGATGAAAGTCAATAGACCGGGCTCTGATGGGGGAAATGGGAGGAACCAAGGAAGGGGCGAACAAAGCGAGAGATGAAAGTCAATAGACCGGGCTCTCATGGGGGGAATGGGAAGAACCAAGGGAGAAGGGGAGAACGGAGCGATAGATGGAGGAACTGTAAGGATTGGTGGAGGAAGCCTGAGGATATGGGGAGGGGTTAACAGCCAAAGATGTTGGAGACTTGACTAGAAGGAATGGTGACCTCAATGCTGAGCTCTATGTAAGGTTCCTACAAGATGAGTTACTTCATACACTCGGGGACTTTGGGGATAAAGAGGGCGACATAATGTCCAACTAAACTGGTGCAGCTTCTGCTGGCAGACACAGATGAGGGATAAGGCACCGTCACTCTTCTGAACATCTGTCCGGGTAAGTAAAGTTTATACTTTGCTTGTCCAGAGCAGATCATTTGTCTAGTGGCTGCTGTAGTATGTTCATCGGTTAATTGTTAGGTCACGCTGACAGGCAACGAGTTGGGCCATGCTATTGAACCGATGACCTGTCAAATTAACTCCTTGTGGGGTATTTTCTGTTTCATGTGTATTGAATGTTTTGAAACTGATTGAAGGCAAAGCTGGGAAAGCAAGGTGTTAAGTCAGCTGAGGAGCAGAGTGGAAAGCCTAGAGGCGCTCTGTGATTTATGAGAATTCCCCCTTGGGAGAAAAGGGGCGAGTTTTGAGTCTCTTCGTGGTGGAGTTAGAGACTGGTCAGTTGGCTTGAGAGAAAAAAAATAGAACATCTTGTGATTAAAAAGAGAATTCATTGACGATGGGGGTCATGAATTCAAGCTTTTCCTTGGTGGAGAGGAAGGCTGGACAGCTTATCTGAAGTTGGTTTCTTTAATATGTGATACGAATTTGTCTTGTCTGTGTCCTGCAGATGTAAATAGTTGGCTTTGGAACGAAGGAGTTAAACAGTTTCTGTATGTGAGTTTAGGTTGGTGCACAGTGCCATCTGCTGGTTTTAGAGGGAATTAAGAACGTTAGATTTGAGTCCCATTATTGATAGGAAGAAGTAAGTGCAGCCATGGGTCAGAGAGGCTCAAGACATAGAATGAAGGATCTGATGAAAGTGGCTTAGATGGCTCCAGCCTGAATATTGGAGAAGCGCAGTAGACTGAAGGATTTGGGTCTATTGCACGCAGCTGAAGCGTGATTTAAGACCTCAGAAAGCATTTGTGATAAAAAAATTATGGAAATGTCTGAGGGATGATATAGAAGAGAGGTAGATTGAATGATCTTGGAATGTTGCTGATGGCTGAATCCTGGTATAGTATAGCTATATGGATTCATGAAGAAGGACAGGGCACTGGGGGTGCAGCTGCCTATGTGTATCATCCCCCTTCTATGTCACTTCTGCCTCTAACCACACCTACTGCTCCCATTATGATGTCACATCCTCTTCCTCTTGGGTTACTGCCCGCCCCTTCTGGGGTCACCACTTCCGGGACCAAGATGGTGGCACACAGCACTGTATCTGTATTTCCAATTATGGATGCAGATACTGGGGATATATGGCGACCAGACCTAGCCAGCCCTACAGTGGTACTGGGAGAAGAAGATACAGTGGGAGCAGGTTCTAACAGCATCTCAGGCTTCAGTGTTCTCTCCTCCTGATGGATAACGTCACTCTTCTGCACTGTTTTGTTCTTAATCCAGCCACCTTGCTTCCCCTTCCTCATGGTGGAAATGAGGACAAAGAGGAATCGGAAGAATCTGGTGCACATGAAGAGAGCCATGATTGCTTAGAAATCATGAAGATGGAGACCTTTCATTTGCCTTCTGTACATGAGACTCCGCTTGACAACCCGGATATGGTTCTTTTTGTGGATGGATCCAGATTTGCAGACAGTGCAGGACGATTTCACACGGGATATGCCGTTACCACATCACACGCAGTGTTGGAGCAAGAAGTCTGCCATTGCTTAAGTCAGCTCAAGAAGCAGAACTAGAGGCACTGATGGCAGAAGACAAAACAGACAACATTTATTCGGACTCAACATGCGCTTTCGGGGTCTCCCATGACTTTGGACCTATTTGGAAGGCACAAGGATTTCTCACAGCTGCGGGAACCTCAGTGAAACATGGACAAGCCATTCAGGTCCTGATGGATGCACTGCTGCTGCCACGGACAGTGGCTATATTGAAAATCAAGGCACATGGGAAGCTGAATACAGAAGACGAAACCACTTGACTGACTAAGCAGCCAAACAGGCCGCAGGAGGTGAGAAAGGGGAAGCAAGTCAGCTGTCAGTGGTGATAGAGGAAACTTGCACCCAACTCACAAGAAGACTGCTGGCTAAGATGCAGGAACAAGCTCCACTGGAAGGAAAGGAAAGCTGGAAAAAGAAGGGAGCCAAGAAGAACGAAGAAGACTGTCTATGTGGAGTAGGGAGGCGACCCTGCTTGCCACGGGTGATATACCCAGCTGTAGTGCAATGGGCACATGGACCGGGACTCTGAAAGCACGGATGCTCAAAGCGGCAAGAGAAACCGGCATGCCCTGTCCAGACAGCCTGCCCATAGCTTGGTTAGAGTCAGGCACACGCCTCGGGGATAGTAAGCTCTCTTTCCCTATCAGATCCTGTTAGGCAGTGCCCCAGGGCTAGGTGCATATTTCCCTCAGCAGTTGCAGTTACAAAATGATGCTATGTCCTCTAATGTTACTGCATTGGCTAAAGAGTTGTCTCTTATACATTCCAGAGTTTTCTCTTCCATTTCAGATCCTAACTCAGATGTTGCTGCCCATAAGCTACAGCCTGGAGACTGGGTCTACGTGAAGAAGTTTGTGCATAAGACTTTGGAGCCAAGATTTGAGGGGCGGTACCAAGTCCTGCTGACCATGACCACATCTGTCAAGGTGGCAGGAAAGCCCAACTGGATCCACTCTTCGCACTGCAAGATCGCTCCAGCCCCGGAGATTGAAGCGACAGTGCTCTTATAACATTAAGTAGCTATGTTGTTTTAACTCTTGGGCAGAACCCATTAGAGGCCATTACCAAGGAGAGAGGGATGGTTACCTTTTGGTTTAATTCATCCAGCGCTCATGTAGCCACATATTCTTTTGATTTTTCTGATGTAGTATGTTGTCCCGAGATTCCCATACAGTGCAACATCTACATGAGCAATCTTCTGCTGCACGCTGCATATATTTGTGCGTGACGGATGAGTATTGGGGACCCTCTTGCTATTACTGGGGTGCTGTGGGTTGGAACACAGGGAAAGACTGGGGGTATAGACCACAGACTTCCTTAAATAGGAAAGATAAATAGGGGAAACCCTACTCACTAGGATGAGGTTGACAAAGACTGGAACCTGGAGAAAGCATGCCCCTAACGCTAACTATTGAAAACCCTCAGGAGACTGATGGCGGTATATATGTCCTGGGAGCCCATATACAGGGGGGGGCGGGGTTTTAAAGAAAAAAATTCATTTGAAGGACATGAATACAGACCCAGAGAAATGGTTGGGAGTCCCAGCACCCACATCGGTAAACCCACTTAGGCCCCTGTGCGACTTTTCAGGGCATGACAGCCATGGCTGATCCCACCCTTGTGATACTATGAGGGTAGAGGGCGGGGTTCTCAGAAAAAAAACTTGTGGAAGTTTGGGTAAAATTACGTCCCCAACATAACAAAACAAACTGCATTTTGGGTTCAGTGCCGGGGGCCCCCTAGGGGGAGGGCCCATAATTTTTCCCCGGGAAGCATTTAGAAATGTTTTTTTTTGTTTATAAAACTTAACAGCACCAAGTTTCTTTGCTCCCTGTGGGGACTGGAAGGTAAAATTTTCCCAACCCACCCCCAAAAAAGAAACAAAGCCAACGTTGGGGTCAGGTTACCCAGGCAATTATACCGGGGTATATAGTAGAAGGGGGAAAGGGGAGATTCCTGGGAAAATTTCCCCAAGAAAGGGTATTGCCCCAAATACAGTCTCAGTGGCAGCCTTTTAAGAATCCGGCCCAAATTGGGGACATATTTTGGGATATGGGGAGATTTTTAAGTTAGGCCCAGGTTAGAGAGAAACTGGCCCGGCAATGTCCCCTGACTCAAAAAATACCCTTTCCATTTTTTGGGGTGGGGGTTTCAGAAGATAGGAAAACCAGTGGACCCAGGGGGGGAAAAGGGGAAAGCCCCCCAAAAGGGGCCCGCTTTGACCCCATGTGTTTTTCGATGCTGGTGCCCAAGGAGGGCCCCTGAGGGTTTTAAAGGCCCAAAAGGGACCAAGGGTTGCTGGGTTTAAATTTTGGGCATCCAATTTATCAATGCAAAAAGGGATTTTTGTTGGATAAATTACCTTATTAAAACAAGCGGGGATTTAAAAATTTTTGGTAAAAATGTTTGGGGGAAATTGAAGTACTTTTCCCCCGAAAATTTAAGGGGCCCAAAATTTGGGAAGGTATGGGGCCCATTAGAAAGTTTGGTGATCTTCAGAAAAATTAAAGGTAACTCAGGCTAAATACCCCTGGGAGCGGCCCGGTTTTTATTTATGGTCAAAGGGTTGGCAGGAATGCTTCCCCGTAGGTTTGCCAAAATTGATTGTGTTGCAATTCTTGCTTTTTTTTGTTTTTGTTGTTTTCTCCTTTTTGGGAAATATTTATAAAAGTTTGTGGCCCAGGATTTCTCCCCATTATTGTGAAAGTTGTCCGGCGGGGCCTCAATGATGCCGCGACACTAACACCCTTAGCTGTCAAAGCAGCCCCTATGATTTTGTGGACATTAAAAACATCTTTGTGAGGGGCCCCTTTGAGTCAAAAAGTGCCCCGGAAAAGTATCTACCCCTTGCCCCGACGTTCATAAAAAGAATTGACCATAAAAAGTGTGGGGTGGGGTTGGGCCCGACCGGGTTTTGTCTGGGGGGCCCGCCCCCCAAATTTTGGGGCGGGTATGCCCCCTTAGGGAGGGGATTGGGGAAAAAGGGGTGGGGAAAAGTTTAAAATGGGCCAAAGTTCAAGGGGGGAGCGGGTTGTGGATGGGAAAAAATTTTTTATATTTTTATATATTATTTTATATATACTAATTTATTTTTATTTTTATATTTTATATTTATATATTATATTTTAATATATTTTTATAAAATTATATAAAATTATAATCTATATATATGTGGCCCTTTGTGTCCCCATTTTAATGTTTTTTAGAATTTTATACAAAAAATGATTTAGTGGGGCACTTTACCTATGTAATACACCCATGTAAAAGCGTCTGAAATATCTCTTGTATAATGTTTTAACAAAAGGGCCCGGTATTTTTATTTTTTGTAGAGATCACGTGTAATCCAAGAGGGCTTTTGCTCTGTTTTTAAAATTTCCTGAGGGGGGTCTGTGATAAGGAATGTCCCAATTTGCCCCTCAAGCCAGGTTAATTGATGCTTCTTTCTAAAATTTTTGAAAAAATTTAAAAAAGAAAAGCTGCCATTTTGTGAAAAAAGACGGGAAAGCTTTTTCACAGCAATAGGGCATATTGTTTTCTCTTTTCATTTGCCCCCTTTTTTAAATTTTTTAAGTTAATTTGGACCCACAAAGGACAAAAATTTGTCCCTTTGGGGGCTAGTTCCTTTTTCATCCCATTTTCATTCCCCCTTTAAATATCAACATTGGGGGCCCCCAAATATTTCGGGCCCCTTATACCCCAAAGTGTGGGGCCCCTTCCTAGTTCATGGCCCCAATTTAAACCCCACAGTGCGTGGGAGAAATGCCCCTCTGCCCCCTGATTTCCCCTGGTGCAGAGTGCTGGACCCCCCCTCCCCTAGACTGTTCGTCTAATCGGACTCAGCAGAAAAAGTAAGTGTCCCAGCTTTCTGGATGCTGAATAAACCTAATTTCCGAAAATTTTGGGGGAATGCCCCACTTTCCCCAGCGGGCCCCCCCATAAAAAGGTCATGGGGTTTGGTTTGGTATTATTCACTCTTATGTGGTGGTGATATGGGGTTTCATTGAGTCCCCTTATTATTCGGTCATTTCAGTGGTTATATGGGTCATATATGGTAAAACTTTTTCCCAGCCCTTTTTTTGGTGGTGATATATGTCATGGTGTTGTGGTATTCTTTAGTCACTATTGGGTGTTTATTTTGGAAATAGGGTGGAGGAAATTATTTAGTCAAAAGGGGTGGTGGTTATGGTTTGGTGGGGAAATTATTATTAAAGTAGGGGTTGTGGAATATGTGGTTATGGTTTTGGCAGTTATTTTTTAATTGAGAAAAGAAAAAAATTGGGGTTTGGGGTGGAAAATCTCCAAAAAACCCGTGGCCCGAGATTTTTCCTAGTTACAGCCGGAACCCGCCCTTCTTCAAATAAACCCCCTGGGTCCATTGAGGGGGGCCCCTTTTGGGCCCAACAGGGTTGTTGAATTTGTATACCAACATTCCCATAAGGGGGTTGCGGGATGTCGTGGGGCCACCTGGAGAATAAAAACCCCCCAAAAAAAACCCCAGTCACACAGCCCTAAAATTTCATCCTTACCCATACTTTTTTCCTTTTTGGGAAAGGGGAAAACCTATATTACAGGGAATGGGAAATTCAAGGGGTTGGGTTTGGGCCCCCCCGTATGCAAACCTCTTTATTGCAGAATGGAAAAAGAGTATTTTTCCCAATTTGCCCCCCCCAAATATGATGCCCTTTGTTTTATGGGATGTTATCCTTTACATCGGGGATTTGGGGGTGAGGACCCCCTTTTTAAATTCCCATAGCGCTTCAAAAACTTTCCCCCCAAAATTTTAAACCTTATTTTAGAAAAATGCGGAGAGGAAAATCCATTTCGGGAAAATTTCCAAAATATAATTATAGACCCCCGGTACAAACCAGTAAAACCACAAATAAAAAACCCTTTCGGAAAACTAACTTTTATATACAATATACAAGCCACCGGCTCCTACTTCAATTCCCAAATATAAAGACCCCGGATATAATCAATTTTACCAATATAAGCCCATGGTATTACATCAATATCCCACAATATACAAAAACCCCCGGATCCCTAAAAATATAACCCCAAATTTAAAAGCCCCTGGTATAACATAAATTCCCAAAATTTATCAAGCCCACATTTACATAAAATTTTACCCAATATAAAAGGGAACACTCAAAGAAATCCCAAAATTATCCCAAGGGCCCCAGGTATCACTTAAATTTTAACAAATATACAAGCCAGGTTTTCACATAATATCCGGGAATATACAAGAACCATGGTTCCACTTCAATATCCCAAATTAAAGAACAGGTATTCCACCCGGGGTATACCAAATTTTAAAAAGACCATGGTCTAAAATTCAAAATCACAATTTTACAAGACATTTGGTACTCCCCTTAAATTTTCCAAACAATTTAAAAAAAGGCCAGGGGGGTTATCACATCAGTATATCCCAATTTTCAAGACCACGGTTTATAACTAATATACCAATTAAAACAAGCCCACCACTAAAATAATTTTCCAAATATAAAAAGGCCCACTCAACCCTTTATCCCCAAAAATATAAAGCCCACCGGTTTCTACATCAATTTTCCACAATATCCCAAGACCCCCGATACTCACTAAATTTTTTCCCAAAATTTTTACAAGCCCAGGGTTTCCCTCCAAATAAAACCCCAATTTAAAAAACAAGACCCCCGGTAAAAATTCAATAAAACCCCCAATTTTAAAGACCCCGGTTACTCAATAATATCCCAAAATATACAAAAACCCCCGGCTATTAACCAATTACCAATATACAAGCCCTGGCTACCCCACATCTTTTTAACCCCAAATAAAAGACCCCCGGGCTACCTTCAATTTTTCCCAAAATATACAAGCCCACTGGTTACTCACATAAATATCACAATTTCAAGCCCCCGGCTACTCACATCAATTACCCCAATATAAAAAAGACCAACGGTTTCTACACCCAAATATAAAAATTAAAGCCCCGGTATAACCTTAATATCCCAAATATACAGAAGGTACTAAAATAATATCCCAACAATACGCCCCACCGGCTACTCACATCAATATACCACAATATACAAGACCACCGGCTACTCACATCAATATACCACAATATACAAGACCACCGGCTACTCACATCAATATACCACAATATACAAGACCACTGGCTACTCACATCAATATACCACAATATACAAGACCACCGGCTACTCACATCAATATACCACAATATACAAGACCACCGGCTACTCACATCAATATACCACAATATTCAAGACCATCACTCACATCAATATAAGAGAATATACAAGACCACCGGCTACTCACATCAATATACCAGAATATACAAGACCACCGGCTACTCACATCAATATACCACAATATACAAGACCACCGGCTACTCACATCAATATACCACAATATACAAGACCACCACTCACATCAATATACCACAATATATAAGACCACTCACATCAATATACCACAATATACAAGACCCTCACATCAATATACCACAATATACAAGACCACCGGCTACTCACATCAATATACCACAATATACAAGACCACCACTGACATCAATATATCACAATATATAAGACCACCACTCACATCAATATACCACAAACCCACAGACAGAACGTCCTTCCTCAGAAACGACAGCTTCCACCCCAAGCACACAAAACAATCTATTATATACAGCCAGGCTATACCATACAATCGTATTTGCTCCGACAAAGCAGACCTGGACAAGCACCTCCTGGATCTAAGGATGAAACTTCTCTGACTGGGATACAAACCAAAAGTGACGGACAATCAAATGAGCAAACTTGTAGCCATTAACAGGGACAATCTGCTTACATACAAAGAGACCCAGACTGAAGCCCGAGTGCCTCTACTTGTCACCTACAACCCACAGCTGGAGATCCTACGAAAGATTGCCAAGGAACTCTAACCTGTGCTACATAGAAACAACAGACTCAAAGAAATATTCCCACTCCCCCCTCTCCTTTCCTTTCAGCAACCACCAAACCTGTGACATATTATTGTCCGGAGTGACCTGAAGGCCCCAACCGAAAATGGCACCTCACCCTGCCTGCAGAACAGGTGCAAGACCTGCAGACACATCCACACCACTGACAGTGTACTCAATCTCTCAGTGGCCGCACATTTCTCCAGAGAAGACCACTCTATTGAAGATATGCAGGTTGTGGTTTCAATGGGACATTTTAAGACACAAAGGAAGAGGAAGGAGTGGGAATTTAAATTAATGCAAATCCTAGCCCCTTACCTCACCAGGTTAGCACAAAAGGTCTCCTATGACCTGACCCTGCAGGACACAAAGGAATATAGAAAACAAAATATTGGCATGTCTGGGTGTGACTTTGACAGTGTATTGCACAGTGCCACAATCCCAGATGTTTGATTTATTCCATCTTGCCCAGAAGTGGTTGCAACCAGAGACCTGCACCCTTGCCCAAATGGTGGAACACAACGTCATGGACTAGTACATAGTTACATAGTTACATAGTTAGTACGGTTGAAAAAAGACACGTGTCCATCAAGTTCACCCAAGGGTGGGGAAAATGTGGGGGAAGGGAGAGAGACCAGGGCATTAAGCCCAGCCTCACCAGTGGTGACTGCCCTGAAACCCACAAGGCAAGAACCAATCTGCTTCAGTGGAGACCCTATCTCTGACCCCAGAGCCTCAACCAGCCAGGATCCAGAATTTTACATAGCTACGTACGCATTAATATTCTTTAGTTCCAGGTAGGTATCTAAGCCTTTCTTGAAACTCTCTACAGTTCCTGCTGTGACCTACTCCTCAGGCAGGCTATTCCACAGATTCACAGTTTTACAGTGAAGAACGCTCTTACTCCTCTGGAGAGTGAACCCTTTTTTCTCTAGTCGAAGGGAATGCCCCCTTGTCTTTTGAGGGGGCTTCACTTGTAATAATTTTTCCCCCAACTTTTTGTAGGGACCATTTATAATTTATATAAAAAAATCATGTCCCCCCGAACCGTCTTTTCTCAAGACTAAATAATTTCAATTCTACTAACAACGGGTAAAGTGAGGAGTACATTTGTGGAAAATCGTGGAAATAATTGGTTAAAGAGTTCAATTCCAATTGGTAATTATAAATGTGGGAAATGTACCTTTTGTAAATTAATGAATACTAAGGGCGACATGTATGATCGGGCTTTTCGCCCGTTTTTTGGCGTATACTGCGCCTCCAGCCCGAATCCCGCTGTCGGCCCGGGGGGTTTCAGTGTTAGGCGCAGTGTTTGCCATTTCAGCGGGCCCCTCGCATGAAGGGGCGGGCATGGGCGCGGTGTGGGCGTTCTGGGGCGGGAGCGGCGCGCTCGAAAACCCGAGGCATCACATGGGATCGGCAAAAAGGCGCAATGCAGCGCCGGCAGCCCCAACAAGCAGACCAGGTTTTTTTTGGTCTAAATCCCCCGGGCCGAGGCGAAGTAAAGCGAGAACGGAACAGTGAGGAAGAGAAGAAGATCGCTACAAAATTGGCGTCAGCTCCGTGCGCGGAGATGATTCCAAAAATATCCCTTTAAAAGACGGGAAAACAGTGTCAAAAAAGAGCTAACGTAAAAAATAAACAAAATTTAAAAAAAAAAAAAACACTTTCCCAAAAAAAAATTATGATATTGAAATTGCCGGAAATACAGTAATTCAAATTCTGAAACCTATTTTCTTTGGGTCGGCAAAAAACGGGCCAATCAAAATGGGAGCGAAAGTGAACCTTTAAAACCTATGGGGAAGGGAAATTGCCCAATCAGAATCCACAGGGGGGAAAATTTTCAAAATACATAAAAATTACAGAAAAGAGCGTTTGGGTGAGCTAGGGGTGTTTGGCTACCCCAGCCAATCAGAGCGCGGGGATTCTCCATTATACTCTATGGGAGATGGGCGCTCTGAAATTCGGCGCTCAGCCCCGTGCGGCATGGAGTAAAATAAAAAAAAATTTTTTTTTAAGTGAAAAAATTATCAGATAAAGAGGAAAAAACCTTTTTCAAAAAAAAACTTTAAAAAACCGAACAACCGTTTTTTCCCCGAGACCGGCGCTACATGGGGAAATTTGCAATAAGAGAATTGCCGGGAAATACAGTTTCAAATTGTTTAAGCATTCTCATTGGTGGGCATAACCAGCCAATCAGAATAGGGCGAAAAATTCCAATTAAAACCTATGGAAAGAATTGACCAAATCAGATGGGACGACATGTCCCATTATACCTTTGGAAAAAAAATTGAAAAATAAAAATTTTCCAAGGGGGGACAGTTAAAAATACAGTAAAAATGCAGAAACGAGCTGATTGGTTGAAGGGGGGGGGCTCGTCCAGCTTAGAAAATCAGAGCGTACTATTTCTCTGATTTTATGGGGAAAAGAAATTTGAGCGCGCTCTGTGATTGGCTAAGTTAAAAGAGGCGCCGTTTTTTGGACCCAATGGGGAGCGAGCGCGCTCCTATGGTTTTCTAATGAAACTGAAAAAAAAATGTACAGGGCCAAAATCAAATGATAAGACTAAGAAATGGCCCCAGTTGTAAAAAAAACAAGATAAATGCGGGAACGAAAAAAAAAAAATTTTCCCCTAAAATCATGTTTTTTTTCTTTTTTTCGTAGTCAAGGAAAATAGTAGGGGTGCAACAAAATAAAAAAATAAAATTTTTTTATTGAATTTAATTTTTTTTGATATTTACCCCCATTTATAATTCACTTTATAACCATGGGGGGAAAACTTCTGTAGTGTTATCATTTGATTTGGGCCATTTTCCTTTTTATTTCGTTTGCTTAAAAAACCCTAGGAGCGTCGTCGCTTCCCATTGGCCCAAAAATAACGGCGTCTTTTAATTACCCAATCAAAGAGCGCTCAAATTTTTTTTCCCCAAAAGAACTCTATGAGAAAGTAGTCGCGCTTGATTGGCTAAGGGGACGACCCCCCCGCTTACAAAATCAGCCGTTTCTCCCCTTTTACTGTATTTTAAAATGTCCCCCTTTTGGAATATGATTGGTAAATTTTTTCCTAGGATATAATGGGACTTGTGCTCCTATTTGATTGGTAAATTCTCCTCCATGGATTTAAGGGCCATGTCGCCCCCTTTTTCTTTTGGGGGTTTTATGCCGCCCAATGAGAATAGCTTAAACAATTTGAATTATGTATTTCCCCGGCGTTTCTCTTTTGAAAATTTCCCTATGTAGCGCGGTCTCGGCGCCCAAACGCATTGTTTGGGTTTTTAACTGATTTATTTGTAAAAAAGGGTTTTGCTTTTTATCTGAAAAGTTTGAAAATTAAATAAAATGATTTTTTTTATTCAACTCCAGCCGCACGGCGCTGAGGCCGGATTTCAGGCCCTCTCTCCATAGATAAAGGGGAAAGTAGCAGGCTTGTTTGGGCCCGAGATAGAAAGCCCCGTAGCTCACCCAATCAGCTTTTTTCTGTCTTTTTTACTGTATTTTGAACTGTCCCGTTTTTGTTTTTGATGGTCCAAATTTTCCCCCATAGGATATATGGGACTTTGTCGCTCCTATTTGTTTGGGTTTTAATATCCTTCTGGGTTTAGAAGGGGCCACTGTGCCCTATTCGTTTGGTCCAAACTTCTCCATGGGATATAATGGGTCTTTGCACTCCATTCTGATTGGCTGGTTTTCGCCCCGCCAATGAGAATAGTTAAAACAATTTGTTACTGTATTTCCCAGCGATTCTCTTTTGAAATTTCCCCCTATGTAGCGCGGGCTGGGCGCAAACGGTTGTTGGGTTTTTTAACTGCTTTATTTGTAAAGAAGGGTTCTGCTCTTTATCTGATAATGTTTTAAAATTTAAAAAAATCATTTTTTTTTAAAATTTACTCCATCCCGCCGGCGCTG
The DNA here is from genome assembly GCA_025379985.1 of Phyllomedusa bahiana. Taxonomy (NCBI): domain Eukaryota; kingdom Metazoa; phylum Chordata; class Amphibia; order Anura; family Hylidae; genus Phyllomedusa; species Phyllomedusa bahiana. Next base: position 32,411 of record JAODAL010033243.1, on the reverse strand, counting down.
AGAGCCGAGTTTCAGTGCGCCATCTCCCCATAGACAAAGGGGAAAATTTGCTCCCTCTGTTGGCTGGGATACCCAAGCCCCGCTAGCTCACCCAAATCATCTTTTTTTTGTCTTTTTTTATGTTTTTGAATTTCCCGCCGGGGTTTCGTTTGCTCTAAACTTTCCATAGACTAAATGGGTCTTTGTCGTCCTTTCGTTTGGGTCAATAATTCCTTGGGTTTTAAAAGGGCTTGTCGCTCCTATTCTGATTGGCGAGTACCCGAGCCCCCGCTAGCTCAGCCAAACACCTTTTTTCAGCATTTTTACAGTTTTTTGAATTTTCCCGGGGGGTTCTGTTTGGGTCTAACTTCTCCAAGGTAGAATGGGTCTCTGTCGCTCCTATTCTGATTGGTGAGCTGCCAAGTCCCCGGTAGCTTAACCAATCATCTTTTCAGCATTTTTACTGTATTTTGAACTATCCCCCCGTGGATTCTGTTTGGGTCTAAATTTCCCCCAATAGGTTTTAATGGTTCACTGTCGCCCCTATTTTTTTGGGTTTTTTTTTATGCCGCCCAATGGTACTTTCGAATTTTAATTACTGTATTTCCCGGCAATTTCCAATATCCTTTTCTTAAATTTGGGTATTGGAAAGTGATTTTTTTTTATGTATTTTTTATTTTTTGGGTTTCAGCTTTTTTCCGGGAAAATGTTGAACGCCTTTTTAAAGGGTATTTTTGATTTTCTCCGCACCGATATTGGAAAAATTTCTCGCTGTTTAGCCTTTTTCGATCGGAACTGTTTTTTGGGCAGTCCGACGGGCCTTTTCCCGCACTGCGCCCATGTCCCCCCCGTGCCCCACAACACTGGCAGGCCAGGGAACTTTTCCCCCCCATGTTGGGCGTACCTCCGGCGGCGAAACTTTTTGGGGCAGCGCCGCCTGCGCCCCTGTCCCCGCACTGTGCCCACCCACTGGCGAGGCCAGGGAATTTTCCCGCATGTATGAGTGGCTACCCTTTGGTGGCGACATAGGGCCCCGCCCCCCTTGCGCCTCGGACCCGCACTCCCAAAACATGGCCAGGCGCGGCGGACTTTTTCCCCCCCATGTATGCCACACATCCCGGGGCCGAAAATGGGGCCGCCCGCCTGCCCCCCGGACCCGATGCCCTAAAACCTGGGAGGCGGCGGACTTTACATTTGTATGAGCGGCCCCCCGGCCCCCCACAAAAAATCAGGCGCAGATTCCGCCGAAAAATGGCGGAAAGGTGCGCCCCCACCCGGGGGGATTCAAAAATGTGGCCCTAAATCTCCCTTACAAAATAGTCAAGTATGGCATTCGGTAAAAGATTTTATCACGTGTAATTTAGACTTTGTAGTCTATCATTTGGGGCAGTTGTGGTGCTTTTATATAGGGAAAATATACTCCTCTATTCAAAAGAATTAGGGGAAAACCTGTATTCTATAAAACAGGTAAAGGAGCACCAAGTTTTTTTTCAATAGGATCGGTAATTTAAAAGTGATACAAACAGGGTTTGTTTTCAGGGCTTCAAAGGGTTAGTTCGTTTCAGGTAATAGGTAAACTTTGGGTTCGTTTAAATAGAATCAAGTGGAATTACGTACTGAGGGTCTGGGGCCCCTTAGGCTCAATGATAGGAAAAGAATTCCCGTTTTTTTAAAGTTTTGTTAAGGTGAAATGATTTTATTAGACTTGTTATAAAATTGGTATATATTGGTATATGTTTGTTCCGGTATGAGTCGGGTTTAAACGACGTGGGGGGTTTAAATGTGGTTTCGCATGCCCTTGTATGCCTTGGAAAAACGTCGGATACTGAAACAGCTGTAGGGTGTGTCGGTGTCTCTAAGCCTGTTGGTCCGTGCCCGTGAAATGGATTAAATAAAAGATTGAAAGAAGGAACGGGGAGTGCGTAATTTTTTTTCCCCTTTTGGTTTAATTCTACTAACCCCCCTATAACTAAAGATGCCCCTTCCCTTAAAGTTTTTGGGTTTCTCGTCTTTGTACTCTCTCTAACTCCATTACTCTCTTCTTAATTGGGGCCCAAACTAAAAAGCATATTCTAAGTGGTTCGCACTAATTGCTTTTTACAGCATAGAATTACATCCTTGTCCCCCGAGCCAGGCCCTTTTAATACCTCCCCAATACTTATTGCCCTAGAGGCAGCTGATTGAATTGCATGCTGTTCTGTAGTCTAGATCTACAAAAACGCCCCCGATTTTTAAAAAAAACGATTTCAAGTTTTTTTCCCCCCAGGGGGAAAATGATGTGTGATTTTTTCTACCCAGATCAAACCTTACTTTTTTTCCACATTAACCCCATTTGCCAAATGGGTGCCCAAGCACTCGTGTGTCCAGGTCTGCTTCAAAATTTTGGGCATCTTCCCCTAGATTGCACTCCCCGCATGCTTTGTGTCAAATCAAAAAGTTGCTTTGATCCCTTTTATATATCGTTAAATAAAACATTAAATAAGAGAGGGCCCCAATATGAGCCCTCAGAGTAGGGGCATTTTTCCCCCACCTCTGAGAAAATCGGTCCAGCCCCAATCCAATTACCACTGTTTCCTAAACCCAAGGTTTTTGTTTATAACAAACTTTATGCGGTACGTGTAAACGCCTTTGCAAAGTCTAAAAACCCAATATCTACAGCTGCACGTATCCGACTTCATCCCTCTTCATAAAAAAAGATAGATTGGTCTGACAGTTTCTGTCCTTTTTAAAAACCATGCGGAATCCTAAAAAATTTTGTATTTGTCCACATATTCCTGTATACGTCCCCTTTTGAGCCCCCCCAAAATTTTTCCCAAAAAAAGATGTTAAAAATTACGGGCATAATTCCTGGGCAAGACTTTGGGAAACCTTTTTTGAAGGGGGGGGTGGGAAAATAATTTGCTTGGCCCCTTCCCGGTACTTACCGTACCAGGGGAATCCTTTTAGAACTCTTTTTGGGAAGGTCTTTAAGAACTCTTTGGTGTATGCCATCAACCGGACCTTTAATTCAGTTTATTTAAAATTGGGTTTGACTTTTTCTCACTGGCCAATTAATTTTAGCGATGATGTATTAAATACTGGCACCACCTACTTGCACTTGGCCACCCCCCCTAACTACTTTCCTTGATATATATACTGAGCTGAAGAAAACCTATTTAGTACCTCTGCCCTTTTTCTTGGTCCCCAGTGACCACCCCCTACAGGTTTTTTTTTGGGCTTACTTGCTCTGACTTTGGCTTTTTTGGATTTATATGCTTTAAAAAATTTCTTGGGGGGTTTAAATTATGTTATTTGTTTTCAAGTCCGTGCAGTGTTTTTGGGGGGCAGGGGGAAACCCCCAGAATGCAGACGACTTGTGGGGCCGTAGAAGATATTTGGTGTACCACTCTCGAGTGATCATGAGGCTGAGTCACATTTGCGGGGTGGAAAAAAGGTGCCAACAGCCCAAAAAAAGGGGCCAAAACCACTCTGGAGGGGATCCTCCCCAGGGGGATCTGAAAACCCCGGTTCGGGTCCCCGGCCAGAATTATTTGTCGGGGATGTCTCCCTGGGTCACATTGTTGACCCTGGGGGCTCTATGGCCGGCGCTGCTCCTGGTTTATGCACCCTGCATGCAGGTCTATTCTCACCCTGGGAAGGACCCCGGTGTGCCATGGGCGAGAATGGTCCAAAGTGATGGACCCGAACTATGGAGTTTAGTGACCCTGGTAAGAGCCACATTCCCTCACGTGCTAGGCCCGGAGAAGTAGTTGGGGGTAGAGATGGGGGAAAACGGTTTTAAAGAAGTGGAATTTGTTTAATTTCGGAAAAATTTGATTTTGCACGAAGGCGAAATTTATGGTACTTTCGGGAACGAAATTTTCTTTTTTTTTAAAAAAGGCCGCGGCCCCCAAAGGCGTGATTGGGGCAGAAATAAGGGAGGAAAAAGGAACGGCCCCATGCATGTGCAGACATGCAGCCCTCACGCACGGGCTTCTGTGTCTCACAGCCCTATAAATACGGATGCCATGTTACATTCTCGCACTTCTCACTGTGTCTCCTGTCAATAAGCATCTATCTACTGCAGCACTATATTGCACTCTGTGCAAAACAAACCTGTTTTTGAGTACTGGGGTGAAAAACCCTTCACAAGTGTGTGCTTTACACACCTGTTTTTGAACCCCGGGGTTTTTGTTTGTTTTAGTTTGTGGGGTATTCTTCATAAAATACAGGGTATGTGTATTTCTGCCCCATATATGCCTGAATAACATTTCCTTAGTGTATTTTATGCCCAAGAGTTAATTTATCCTCTTGGTTGTGGGGAAATTAGGAGTCAAATACAGGGTGTGTGTATTTATTTGCCCCTTTACCCTGAATTCCATCTGTTCACTGTGTAGGTTTGTTTATACCCCAAAGGGGGAAATTTTTTCCTTGTTTGTGTGGGGAAATTTTAGTCAATTACAGGGTGTGGTATTTCTGCCCCTTCACGCCCGAAAAACCTCAAATACAGACCGGGTTGGAGTTTTTTCATCTGTGGCCAAGCGTTAATTTATTCACTTTTTGTGGAGAATTCTGTGTCAAATCCAGTGTTTGTGTATTTCAGTCCTACATAAATCTCAAATCCAGCCACTCCAGTCTCTTGGGATATTGCTATCTGTGGCAGTTAATTTTTTCACTTATTGTGGTGATTCTGTAAATGCTGATACATATAGAGCCCCCCCCCCCCAAAGAAGAGTGGAGAGGGTGTCATCAGTAATTTTGCATTGACGTCACTAATCACTTTGCCCTTCCCTTGATCCTCCAGTGTGCGCTTTCAACCGGTCAATAATCCATCATTGCTAAAGCCAAAAAGAAACAGGAGTTGATCCCAAAAATAACAAGTAAATGGAATATTTGCATATCTTCTGTGTTTTGTAGCCACTCCTGCTTTTGGCTACCTAATAATCAGACAACCTGATGCAAACAAAGGACCAGTCATACTGGCCTTATGGCTTCTCCGAAGACACAATCGGTTGTGTTTGTCCTTTTCATTCATTATGACAGATTAAAAGAAGGGGAAAACCAAACATAGTGGCAACGTCATAGAGTGGTTGAGGGTGGAAACAGCATTAGGAAACCTCAGGGTGGTCGACTGAGAGAGTGGTAAGCAGGGGTAGGCCACATAGTAGTAAATGACAGATTGTGGAGGTGGCAGCAGCATGATTAGGCCACAGATTGGCACAATTACACAGTGTGGAGGTGGCGGCAGCAATAGCAGCAGCAGGCCGGAGAGTGGCACAATGACATATTTTGAGGTGACGGCAGCTAGGTGACATAATGAGGAGGTGGCGGCAACAGCAGCATGAAGCCAGATAGTGACATGGTGGAGACAACAGCAGCATGAAAAGACATGAGTGGTGAGGTGGCAACAGCATCAGAAGGCTACAAAACGGCCCAGTGAAGAGTGGGGAGGTGGGTGGCAATGCCAGTCCCTGGTTAAGATGGTGGGTGGTAGAAGGAGCAGCTGGCAGTGAATGTGTGACATCAGGCGGGTGGCAGCATCAGCATAGTAACTGAGACAGGTAGCCAGAAGAATCCAGGGTTCAGGGTCTGCTCCAGGGGCAGGGCTGCACTCTCTCACTGACACCACAAGTCCACTACCTTGGGATGACTTTTAACTCCAATCTGGCCTTTCAAACCACACATCCAAACCCTTACCCTTGCCTCCACCTGAAAAATATCTCCCGAATCCGCTCATTCCTTCACTATGAAAGTGCAAAAATGCTTGTCATTGCCCTTGTCATCTCATGTCTAGACTATTGCAACATCCTTCTCTGTGGTCTCCCATCTAGCACCCTCGCTCCCCTTAACTCTGCTGCCTGTCTGATTCACCTCTCTCCTCGTTACTCCTCTGCCTCTTCCCTTTGCCAATTCCTTCACTGGCTGCCCATTGCCCCCACCGGACTCATGTGGCCGTTATACATAGTTGCCACGTCTCCAGTCCCCTGAACAGACAGACTTTGCAGCATATTTGAAGCAGTGAAATGATATTGTTTATCCTGTAGTCCTGGTAACTGACAAATTACGTGGCTTCCTGAAGAGCCTGAGCAAACAGCACGTGTCACGCATGAGCTGCCACTGGCTGAAATAAAAATTACACAGTCCCTGTCCTCTTGGATCATCAAGAAATCATTAATGGCCTTTCTCTGTTCATAGATTTCTCTCTGTTTTACTCTGTTAATAGATTTCTCTGTTTTGCTCTGTTAATAGATTCCTCTCTGTTTTGCTCTGTTAATAGATTCCTCTCTGTTTTGCTCTGTTCATAGATTTCGCTGTTTTGCTCTGTTCATAGATTTCTCTGTTTTGCTCTGTTTATAGATATCTGTTATGCTCTGTTCATAAATGTCTCTGTTTTTCTCTGTTCATAGTTTCTCTGTTCTGTTCAGCTCAAGGAGGGTGTGCTTGGTGGTGTAGGAATGTCTAAAGTGCTTGAAAAGTTTCCTGGCTAGTTCTCTGAACGGTGCAGAGTTCACCACTTGAAAAGAGAGGGACTGCAGTAACACCAAGTTGGACAGGAGCACGGTCAGCTTCTGCACCTTGGGATGGCTAAACGCATACTGCTGTCTCTTGGCAATCGTCTCAGTGAATGACTGCTGGCACCATGACTGGAGAGGAGCAGGAGCATCTGGACTGGTAGATGATGTGGAAGACAGACAACTCCCTTCGGCAGAGGTGGTGGAGCCTTGACTGCCTGAAATGCTAGGCGTGCCACTGGGTGCTTCTGCTGCGGCAGGATGGACCACCACATCTGAGACATGTTTTTCCCAGGACATTGTATGGTGACGCTGCATATATTGACGCAGGGTTGTGGTGCCAACGTTAGGTCCCTGGCCACGCTTTACTTTCTGCCCACAGATTCTACATATAGCCATATTCGCCTCCTCTGGTTTCTTGCCAGAAAACTGGCACACCGCCGAGTAGGTGATTTTACCACCAATGCTCCGCAGTGACTGACTGTTGCCGCCGCTGCCTCAGTGAGCCCCTGCGCTGCTACTTTCTGGGACCTGCAAAGTAGGTGGTCTAAATCATGGCCGTTTGGCTCCCGACCTCACACTGCTGCCACCCTGATGACTCCTGGCCACACTACCGATTTGCCGGCTGTGCCACTGCCTGACACGCAAGCTGCTACTCTCTTTTCCCATGATGATGATGATGATGATGAAGCCCTTGCTTCCAGGGCCAGGATGATGGGTAGTCAAAGGTAGGCGACCGCCTAGGGCGCCACTACATCCCAGGCAGAAAAGGGGGTGCAAGGAGGGATGGAGTGGGCTGAATTTTCCCTTTGGGGGGCACTTTATGCCTTGTTTAACTAGGGCACCAGAATACCTTGTTCCAGCCTTGCTTGCTTCACCCGGCTTCCAAGTGCGATTGGCTACATGGATTAGTGTTTGCCTGTCACTGCTGTCCTCAAAGGTCTCGCTGTACAGAGCCTGACCACTCACAACATAACCCCACATGCTACACTCCTCATCACTACTTGTCCGCTTCTGCAAGAAGCAGTGGATGTCGTCCCCACCTCTTTGCTGCCCACTGTCCTCAAATAGTTCGTCCTCACTGTATAGTGGCGCAAAGCCCACAGCACATAGTAGTTCTCTGGCTGTGGGAGCCAAACGGGACCGAGGCGGGTTGAGGACAGATGAGGGCCCCTGACCTGCTCCTTGGCCACGCAAACTATAGGTTGTGTCTTAAGGATACATCGACTCTTTGCCGGGGTTGTCAGATGTTATCTGGGAGAAAGTGGATGACCTAGTCAACCATTCAAGAACCATTGGCATGGTGGCCAACACACGGCCGCTAGATGACACCGGAAGCTCTGGCCTCGCGGGGTGACCTTTGCTGTGACGTCCCCTTACTGTGTTGCGACCTGTGCCTGCTCCAGGCACCTACTATTTCGTTCTTTGACTCTATAGTAGAATCTTGGCCCTCAGCTCGGTTCTTTCCAGCTGGCGCTGACATTACCTTGTCAGGCTGTGTTCCCACTTCAGTTATTTAGTCAGTTTTGCCCGTGTAACTGCCCAGAGAAGTGAAGTGTGAAGCGATTCTAATAGCGGCGGCAGTCATCTGCGTGTCATACTAGAACATTGTATACAGCATTGTCTCAAGACCAAAAACCATGCTCCTTTATGCACATTTGAGCATGGCACAATGTTCTACAGCACCCTACAGGCTCTCTGCAGCCAGGAAATAGCTGTTTTTTAACGCGATTCGCCATGAATAAATTAGGGTCGAAACAATTTTTTTGCGGAAAATTCTGCGAATCTGGCGAACTGACTTTTTGGGAAATTCGCCCATCTCTAGTTGGGGGTAATGTGTATTCACAGAGACACAAAGTGATACCCTGTGGTCCAGGTGACCATAAGCATGGACTGGGCTAGTGTGTTCCACACTGTGGGAATTGTAAAAAATGTAATGCATACTGTCATTATTGGGTGGGACATTCCCTTATTCTGGGATCTATGGACAAGAACCGCCTAGGTTGCCAAGAAGTGGCAGAAGATGTGGGTGCAGAAACGTCCAAGGAATTTCCCTTTACAGTGTTGGTAGGGTGACCAAGGTGAGGGATGAAGTCATAGAACAGCTACTGGTGCCTGGACCATACAGGTGCATGGTGTTCAATGTTGCTCATTCCCATGTGTTGGGAGGTCACCTAGGAATGGAAAAGATCTGGGTCCTACAGAGGTTTTACTGGCCAGGGTGTTTCAGGGAAATAAGGGATTTCTGGCACTCCTGTCCGTGTGCCAGTTTACTTCCCCTGCAGCACATTTCCATAGCCCCTTGGTACATAATTAAAGTTCAGTTTGAACGGATTGCGGTGGATCTGGTGGGGCCCCTGGTGAAGTCAGCGAGAGGCCACCAATACATATTGCATACATCAGTATATCACCAGCAAACGGGTTGATGGAAAGGTTTAACAAAGCCTTAAAAGCTATGCTAAGACAGGTGGTAGAGAGGGATGGTGGGGATTGGAACTGCTCGATGCCCTCCTTGTTGTTTTCTACCAAGGAAGCTCCCCAAGGCTCCACCGGGTTCTCCCCCTTTGAGTTATTATATCGTCGCCACCCCATGGGCTTACCTAATATAGCGAAGGAGACCTGGGAGAGTGAAACCACTCCCTATAATAGTATTATTGAACATGTGGCCAAGATGCAGGAAAGGATGTTTAATGTGATGTCCATTTCTCTTTGCGGATGGCATTGAAGTTTGCAATAAAAACAAGTTTAAAAAAAAAATACCGAACACTTACCATGGAGAAAGGACTTGGAGCACAGCTCAGATGACGGCTGAACCCTGCGCTGGTTTTTTTCTGTTGTAACCATATTTTATAGTATGAAAACTCAGTTCAGATTTCAGAGCTGCCAATCAGGTCCTTGAGATCATTTGTTGTCCCATCAGGTCCTTGGGGTCATTTGTTGTCCCATCAGGTCCTTAGGGTCATTTGTTGTCCCATCAGGTCCCTGGGGTCATTTTTTGTCCCATCAGGTCCTTAGGGTAATTTTTAGTCCCATCAGGTCATTAGGGTCATATGTTGTCCCTGACTTAGGTGCTGCTTAGGTGGAAGGACCAGCGATACCTAATTGTATATGTCTTTTGATTAACCCGTTTTAATGTGGATGGGGGGATGTCAAGGTTGGATAGACAGACCCTTACTATCCAATCTTTTTTTTCAAAGTGTTTGTTTTGAAAAGTTTTAAAAGTACGAACATAAAAATTAAAAACCAAAGCAAGCGTGCAGAGCATACACACTACAGAGATACAGTTTCAAATTGCAACCTGGTTCTAGCATTTACAAGCTATACAATTAGCAATATACAAAATACATAGGTTAGATAGCTCTTCAACTGCAAAATATGCTTGTATATTTAAAAAAACAAACAAAAAAAAACTAGATTCCATTCATTCCCATTCAACCCAATCATCTAGTTTATTTATGATGCAGGAAAGATCAACCATTCACACTCCGCTGTCCGACGCCCGGGCCTCTCCCCTCCTTATCACACCCTCAAACCAACCAGTCTGTGCAGCGATCCATACACTCCTGATATCCAGAAATCTATCCGGGACGCCTCTTGCCTCGAAAGTAAGCTTATACATTGACAGATGGCAATTTATTAACTGTTTCCAGTGTCCCAGGGAAAGCAGTTTATGAGGTTTCCAATTCAAGAGTATAGATTTCCTAGCATAAAACATTCGAATTCTGTAGAATTGCCGTTCAAACTTGGTCTGAACGATATCCTCCTGTTAAAAGGTATTTCAAGTAAAAGGTACAGAAATTATATTTTATATTCATCATATATTATACACAGGCACACACGAGCACATGGACATAGGTATAAATAAAGTTGCTGGCATTGCTATTTTGAAGGTTGGTGAAGAGCTTGGTTAAAGCTGGTTTAGAGCCGATTACAACAGAAGAAGAGGGATGAACCTAATTATTTAGCTGTATTCCACATATGGTTGTAGTGATGCCTGAGCCAACTGAGAGTCACACCCACAACGGAAAGTGCATATAAGGAAGGGGAGTGGAGAAGCCAGGGTGGAACCCAGGCGGAGCCAACAGACCTTGGAAAGAGTTATGTGGGGAGAAGGCCATGTGCGGCCAAGAGATGAAGCATTGAGGCCTAACTCTGGTACTCTGAATGAAAGGAAGTGTGACCAGTCACCTTATTCATACACAGACATTCCAAATGGTAACGTAGATACATATTTGTATTGTATTCTATGCTTTGAACTATTAAACGATGTTTCTGTTATATTCCTTTGAAGATTGTTAAAATAAAAATATATTTTCTTATATAAGAAAGGTGTATAAGAAATACGAACTAGATTTGTTAAGAAAAAAGTAAGACCTAAGGCTGCCCAATCACTCACGAGATCATAGATCTGTTTAACTTGTCACTAATGAAATATAATTTTTCTCTAACTGATATATTGCTTACATAAATGTGCGAGCCAGGCAGATTTCTGATGTCTTTTCCGCTTGCACGAGGGGGAAAAGAAAAAGCCACTAAATGGATTTTTTCAAGCTTCAAGACAAAGTCAGAATTGGACCTGGGAGTTGATCGATTCAGATCAGGAGAAGTTCAGTCGAGTTTCATTGGAGGCTTCAAGCTGAGAAACCGGGAGTAGAAATGGGGGGATTTTAATTGTAATCGTTACTTCTCGGTGTTGCTATGTAAAAATTTAAGCCTTTGCAATTTGATAAACAGTCAGATCAAATATCCCTGTATGGGATCACTTTGTATATAATGATTGTGAATCAATTAATACAGAATAGATTCAAGCGTTTTTTCTGTAGGCCAAAGAAAGACAGAAACTAGTAAATATTTTTACGTCATTTGGTAAAAATTATCATAAATATGTCCAATTGATCGATCTCAAGATCAATCATAAGCCCCGTAATGTGATAGGAAAGACATAGCCAAGAGGAACACCACACAAATGCTGTGTAGTTCCTCTGTCAATAAAATATCACAGACTGAATAATAACCATCACTAGATAAGATTACACAAACTAATTGAGTTGGAAACGCACATAAAAACCAACACAGAAAATATAGTTTCATATTGGGGGGGGGGGGTGGGGGGGGGGGTGGGGGGGGGGGGGGGGGGGGGGCGGGAACATGAAAGGTTATTCATCAGAATGCAACCAGGAATCAAAGTGTGCTAATGGTAATTTTAAAAATGCAGACATATTTGTCAGGAATTGTAAATATATCCCAGCCATACAAACAATACACTGCAAGTTTGTGTGTAGAAATTCAGAATTTATTTTGAAATATATGTGGATAGATATAATTTGAGGCAATTGAGGTAAAAAAAAAGAGTGTAGTTTACATCATTAGGATTTCCTTCAAATTTCCCTCCAGGATAATTATCCTTAAATAAATTTTTTTGAATAACAGCTCAACAGATATTGACAGCTTACGGTTTTCTTTACTTTGCATTTTTTGGAGATTTTAACCGACATATGAACTTCTAAATCAATACAAATTGAGAAGAAGAGTGTACCTTTTTCATTTTCATGGTCCCATTTATGAAAGGACCAATCAATCAGTTTTTGATAATTTTAAACCATCCTTTGATGAAAAAACAATTATTAACAGATAAATTTAGTAAGTTCATGCGGCATCTATCTGAGTTAATGCATCAGAAAAAATCATCGTATACTACTATGAGGCTGCTAACATTTTTGAATATTTTAGGAAAGCACAAACACGATAATCATTTGTTCCCAAAAATAGTTCAGGGAAAAGTAAAATGGCCACCATAAAACATGATTAGGTCCGAGGTCATATAAAAAGTTAATCTTTTCCTAAAAAGAGGAATTAAAATGATAAAATTTTTATGATCTCAGCGAATGAAATGAATTTGCATGTAAGACAATTTCTTTATAAAAATTCTCCAAATATAGATAAATTATCAACAGTTGACATAAATTCATCCTTTCTGAGGATAAATTTAAGATTCCACCAGGAATCTATAACATTCCCATATTCAAAAGAACACAAAATAAAAGAAATTTGGAGTCAGTAGGATTAATGAAGAATGACAATTGACTTCCATAAGTTGGTAGTTTTGGGGCCAATTGTAAGAATTGTGGGGTGATGGTAAATCAAATTTCCTCGCAGTGAATTAAAAATGGATAGGAATATTAAAATAATTCTGATCGGGACTTATTTTGGTAAAGATAAACGCTTGATAAAGAATAACGGCTTAGGTAACAGACCCTTTTGTGTAGAATAATTTAAAAGTTAAGTGACAGTATCTAAAAGTAAATGAACAGTAGTCTAAGTGGTATCTATATATTTATCTCTCTAAAAAAATATCTTAAAGGTATGTTTATAGTAATATCTATTGGTATATGTATCTATGATTAGTTTTATGAGTATGTATTACATATGTGTTTATTAGCACTGTGTGTATATATATATATGTATGTGGGTATCTGTGTGTGTATATATATAGATTCTCCACTATGTGGTCTAAGATAGCTGATTATGTCATGCCATATATGGATATAGATAGATAGATAGATAGATGAAGTGAGACAAATAGATACTAGATAGATTAAAATTTTATATTGGGCAATTTACTTAAAAAAATACTTAAATAAAGTGAAATAAAAACAGATTATCTCTTATTCTCTCTGACAGATTGAGTTATAAATCTTTTTATATCTTTACAAAACATGCCTTATGTTAACACTAAATAAATTTCATTTTTGCATACAGCCCTGTTCTGAAGACATTGCCACAATATTTAAAAAATCAATTCTGTTAAAGTTATTGTAATTCTTTATTTGCATGGTGTGCGATAATATCTACTAATATTAAAGTGTTGATACCTGTTTTAACGTTGAATTAATTAAATAATAATTTACGTCACAATTAGTGGAGAGCAATGGGAACCATGTCAGAGAGTCCTGTTAAGTATCCTTTTTGGAATGTAACGAAGTTAGCACATGGCACAGTGTCGCAGCATGTAGATTTGGGTCGAGTGAACAAGATGCAACAAATGTTTCACAACACTCTTTTCCCAAGAGGACCAGAGAGAAATGGTTTTTTTTCCTTTTAACCCAACAGTCAATACAATTAGACTATCAAAATATTTTATGAGTCCTCAAGTACAATCTTTTTTATATACTATAAGTTATAGTATGCTGCATTGTTATATCTTAAGTAGAGAAGATTTATATAAAAGCAATCTTATAGGATTAACAGGTAATTAATAAGAGAATGACATTGATGAATGTTTGACAGCTGCAAGCTGCTTGACTGAGGTGTGGAGTGAATGGGGGGCGTGCAAATGGAGACTATATTAAAATCACTGGAATTGCTTCAAAGAAGAGAAGACTTAGACAATATTTATTTTATTATTTCAAATGTTTTTTTTTTTATGATAAAAAATTATGGTGCACATATGATCTATTACCTATAACATTTACTTGATATTTTTTTGATTATACTTTATTTTAATTTTCCTAAGTTGTTTTTCTTCTTTTTTAATTTTTCTTTCCTATTTTGCATTTTTTCCAAGGGATTATAATCAACCACTTATTTTGTGGGGGTTACAGATCATAAAAATATTAAGTTTCATAAATATTTTTTGGTTTTAATTGACATGTGGGTCATTCACATGGGGTATATTTTATACACCAAATTATCAATTGAATCTTTATACATATTCACACCATTCATGCACATTACATTAATATAAAGAAAACATTTTAAGTTAAAAAAGGTGGTAAAAAAGTGCATAACATTTGGTTTTCATCATGGAGGTTAATCGGAAATTGGTATCATTATTATTATCACAGTGAATGAAAAACACAAATTTTCACATATTGTGGTTATTTGGATCCATGTGATAGAGATCTATATCACAAAGGTTTTACAAATGGTTTATGCCAATACAAACACTTTCCAACAAAAAGGTCAACAAAGGGTCATTATTTTAAACTTCAGGGGTTTTTCAAAGGAAATAAAGATGTTTTTTCATACAAAAAGTTAATGCGTTAATAAAAAATAAAGATTGGTCACACAATAAATATTGAAACATCTCCATATGAAAAATATTAAATGGTTTTGAAAATAATTTAAACCAATATCAAAGTTTGACATAATAAATAAAGTATGGTGACTTCTTTAAATTTTTAAATAAAAAAAAAATAACTTTACATAATTACAACATGGATAAATGATAAGTTAAGTTAAAATAAAGAAGACAAAGTGAAAATAATAAATTTAAAAATTTTGGAAAACATCTTATAATTTTCATTAACAGATTTTCCAAATTGGCAAAGCAATATAAAATTTTGAAAAAAAATATATAAGGTGAGTAAATCACTCAAAAATAAAAATTTTTAGGGGGAAAAATTTCAATCAAGAAAAAGTAAAAATTTAAATTTAAATAAAATTACAATTCCAAGAAGAAGAAAGGACCTGATAATCAAGTTTAAATGAACTTGCTTACAATGATATTCAAATGAACTGGTTTATTAAGGGATATTACAACGCACTTCAAGAAAATTTGTTTGGTGGGTTCTGTATTTGACATGGACTGATTTCAACCCCCCCCAATCCTATTCTATGCATAAAGGACTGTCATTGACTTTTTTCATGAAGCAAGCAAAGCGCACCCCGGGAGCCACCAGACGTCACAGCTTTTGAAAGTGGGGGAAATCAATAAATTGTTCCAATTACCAGAGAGGGGCCCAGGGGGATATGCAAAAAAAACCCCAGTATGGACTTTGATGTTTATCTTTTACAGAGGTTTTTCCGGACTGTTTTATGGGTTAAAGACTGTTATGGACTTTTTACTCAAGGAAAATGAAGAATATTTATTTTATAGAGCCCTGTGTTCATTTTTGTTGCTACAATTCAAAAGAAGATGTCGTCGAAAGGTTTAGGGTCAAAAACTTATCAAATTTATCATGGCCACCATAACTTTCTTTATTAATATTCAAATTGTAATCATTTTTGACTTTTAAGTGATAGTTGGGGGGATTCAATTGATAACTCACCCTCAAGGGGGGGAAATGTTAAAAGGGTATTTCAATAAAAGGACAGAAATTTTTTTTTTAAATTTTCATCATATATTAAACGGGCACACCGGCACAGGGACAAGGTATAAATAAAGTTGCGGGCATTCTATTTTAAAGGGTTGGTGAAGAGTTTTGGTTTTAAAGCTGGTTTAGAGCCGATGACTCGAAAAGAGGATGAACCTAAAAATTTAGCTGTTTTCCAATAGGGTTTGTAGTGATGCCTGGCCAACGAAGTCACACCCCACACGGAGAATGTATAAAGGAAGGGGGTGGGGGGAAGCCAGGGGTGGAACCCAGGGGCGAGCCAACAGACCTTGGAAAGAGCATGTGGGGAAAAGGGCCAGTCTGGCCATGAGAGAAGCCATTGGGCCTAACTCGGGCCGAAGAAGGAAGGGACCACTCACCCTATTCATACACAGACATTCATATGGGTAACGTAGATACATTTTTGGTTTGGTTCTATCTTTGTAACTTGTAACGATGTTATTTATAATCCCTTTTAAATTGTAAAATTTAAAAATATTTTTCTATATAAAGAAAGGTGTAAAGTATTACTGAATCTAGATTTATTAAGAAAAAAATAAAACTAAGGGTCTCACCAAGTCACTCACGGTGTCGATCGTTATCTTTTCACTAAAGAAAAATATTTTTTCTCTAACTGTATATTTCTTACACCTCCACAAGGCCGAGTAGGCAAACCTTGGGAGCACAAACCACAGGAAAACCAATTTTCTCATCCAAGAAGAGATGAATCTCTGACCAAAAGGTCCTAACCATGGGGAACTCCCATACCATGTGAAGGAGTGAGCCACGCGCACTGTTACATCTCGCACAAATCGGGTTAGATAGCTTCCCCATGTGAACTAGCCCTTGTTGCGGTAGACACCCGTGAGCCACTTCATCGTATCACTGATCCTGCACTGGTCACTGTGGATCTCCATGTGGTTGCCAACTCCTCCAGGTGGTGGGACTCCAACTCAGGAATGTCGCCTCTCCAGCGGTCAAAAGCCTTTTTAATAGAAGACTGACACCCCATTTTGCTCTTGTAGAAGGTATAGACCAGCTTTATAAGGTCTGCCCATCTAGCCACCCCCTCCAAGGCTCCACAAGCCAGCTGTATATTACCGCCCCTCCCCCTGAATTGTTTAAAACATGCGTGGCGGAGTTGAAAAAAATTTTAACAGTTTTCCCCCTCTCAAAAATAATCTTCGCTACTCTTGGAAGTCGGGAAAGCTGCCGTCAGGTACAATTGCCCCAGGTATTTGATACCCTTTTGCGGCCACAATTCAGAATCCACCAGAGACTCTAATTCAGGAGCTTCTTGTTTGTGAATGTGAACAGAAAGTGTAATAAAGGTTCTCTATATTCATTATACATATTTATTAGCGCGGTCAGAGAGTTACATTGGTGATCTGGTGTCGGCCATATATCCCATATGGGAATTATTACCTGTTCTTGCTTAGACTTACACTAACCCCCAGACCTAATGGGCTTGTGTCCTGTACATTATAGAACTTAAATATGTTATTGGCTGGTTAATATCCGAGAACAATCTCAAGTGTTGGAACGATACTTTAACGATAAAACATTTTCCACATTCTGTGCG
The DNA here is from genome assembly GCA_025379985.1 of Phyllomedusa bahiana. NCBI lineage: Eukaryota > Metazoa > Chordata > Amphibia > Anura > Hylidae > Phyllomedusa > Phyllomedusa bahiana. The sequence goes on along the minus strand of JAODAL010033243.1, from coordinate 15,264 downwards.
ACTTCTCTCAACAAAGTTTCTGTACATTTCCCTCTTAGGGAACATTACACCTTCCCTCCTGTGTGAATTCTCTCATGTCTAAGAAGATTTGATTTCTGTGTAAAAGATTTCCCACATTCTGAACATGAAAAAGGCTTCTCTCCTGTGTGAATTCTCAGATGAGTAACAAGATGGGCTTTATCCATAAACTGTTTCTTACATTCTGTACATGAATACAGCTTCTCTCCTGTGTGAATTCTCTCATGTTTAACCAGATATGTTTTCCATGTAAAAGATTTCCCACATTCTGTACATGAATACGGCTTCTCTCCTGTGTGAATTCTTTCATGTTTAACCAGACTTTCTTTCCGTGTAAAAGATTTCCCACATTCAGAACACGAAAAAGGCTTATCCTCTGTGTGAATTCTTTCATGTTTAACAAGAGGTGATTTCTGTGTAAATGATTTCCCGCATTTTGAACATGAAAAAGTTTCTTCTGTGTCCATGTGTGAATTTTTTCTCAGATTCAAAACAAGGGGAATTATGGGTTGTTTATCCATAAACTGTTTCTGATACTCTGTACATGAATACAGCTTCTCCCCTATGTGAATTCTCTCATGTTTAATCAGACATGTTTTCTGTGTAAAAGATTTCCCACATTCAGAACATGAAAAAGGCTTCTCCTCTGTGTGAGTTCTCATGTGTGTAACTAGCGGTGATTTCTCTGTAAAAGATTTCCCACATTCCAAACATGAAAAAGGTTTCTCTCCTGTGTGAATTCTCTCATGTTTAACAAGATGTGATTTCTCTGTAAAAGATTTCCCACATTCAGAACATGAAAAAGGCTTCTCTCCTGTGTGAATTCTCTCATGTCTAACAAGAGTTGATTTCGCTGTAAAAGATTGCCCACATTCTGAACATGAAAAAAGTTTATCTCCTGTGTGAGTTCTCTCATGCTTAACCAAAATTGCTTTCCATGTAAAAGATTTCCCACATTCAGAACATGAAAAAGGTTTCTCTCCTGTATGAGTTCTCATGTGTGTAAGTAGTTGTGATTTCCTTGTAAAATATTTCCCACATTCAGAACATGAAAAAGGCTTCTCTCCTGTGTGAGTTCTCATGTGTGTAACTAGTTGTGATTTCTTTGTAAAAGTTTTCCCACATTCAGAACATGAAAATAACTTCTCTCCTGTGTGAATTCTCAGGTGTGTAACTAGTTGTGATTTCACTGTAAAATATTTCCCACATTCAGAACATGAAAAAAGCTTCTCACCTGTGTGAATTCTCATGTGTGTGACTAATTGTGATTTCACTGTAAAATATTTCCCACATTCTAAACATGAAAAAGGCTTCTCTCCTGTGTGAATTCGCTCATGTTTAACCAAACTTGATTTCTCTGTAAAAGATTTCCCACATTCTGAACATGAGAAAAGTTTCTCTCCTGTGTGATTCTCTCATGTGTAACAAGACTTGATCTGTCTGTAAAACATTTACCACATTCTGAACAAGAAAAAGGCTTCTCTCCTGTGTGAATTCTCTCATGTCTAACAAGATGTGATTTTCGGAGAAACCGTTTCCCGCATTCAGAACATGAAAAAGGCTTCTGTCCAATGTGAATTCTCTCATGTATAACCAGCCTTGCTTTCGTCGCAAAAGATTTCCCACATTCAAAACATAAAAAAGTCTTCTCACCCGTGTGAATTTTCAGATGTGTAACAAGATGTGCTTTATCCATAAACTGTTTCCCACATTCTGAACATGAATATGGTTTCTCTCCTGTATGAACTGCCTTGTGTCTAACCATGTGTGATTTGCTTCTAAATAGTTTTCCACATTCTGAACATGAATATGGCTTCTCTCCTGTATGAATTGTCTTGTGTCTAACCATGTGTGATTTCTTTCTAAATGTTTTTCCACATTCTGAACATGAATATGGCTTCTCTCCCGTGTGAATTCGCCTGTGAGTAATAAGACTTGAGCGTGTTGTAAACAATTTACCACATTGACCACATGGAAACCGTTGTCCTTCCTTTTGGCCTGTACTTGTGGTAACCCTTTGTGGTGGGTCAGGAGAAGGTTCCTTATGATTTGGGGGATTATACAGAAGGCCTGCACTCATGGTAGTCTTCTGTTGTGGTTCAGGAGAAAGTTCCTCATGACTGGGGGGCTCATACGACAGGTCTGTACTGTGATGTCCTGGATGTGACTTCAGGGTACTGTGGTTTTCTCCTGAAGAGTGCTGCATGTTATCTTCTTCTACTTTATAACTTACTGAGGATATAAGGTTTCCTTCAGAGATCCTACGGGATTGTTCTGTTAAATTTAAGAAAGTTCTTAGGATTATTTTTTTTTCAAACCACTCAAGAGAAACATTTTAAACATTCCTTTTAAGGTGGGAAAACTTGTGAAGTTTTGTTGAATTACTTTGGAAAAAGCCAGAGATGGATCCAACAGGACCACTTACTATGACCATTTCCTACCACCATCACGTAGCTCATGCAGGAGTTCCCTGTGCTGCGCTGGCTTGCTAGGTATGTAAGGTGGGACAGGCTGTCTGCACCTATATCCCTCACTGCTGTGATGAGTATAAGGGGAGATTTATGAGAGCTGCAGAAAGGGTTGATTATTGTCTTTCACATTTTGTGATGTTTTTGTGCTGTGGTGAGGAAAGTATCGTGAGAGGACAAATAAGACTTGGAAACTGCAGAGCTCCACGCGCCATTGATGTCACAGGTAAGCGTCAGCTAGGAAGGTCGGTGAGGGCGGAGCGACATGTTACATGGGAACAGCTAGCCCTCAAAATGACCAAGGGGGTGACCAAACATGGGTGTAACAAAACAAAATACAGTCCTGTGCATGGGGGCCATGAAGAATATGGATGTCACACAGTGACGGATACATGAGCTGTGGTATATTTCTCTCTATATCAGATACGTCTCATCTCCAATTCTACGAGAAGACGGGAGAGAGAATATTGTAACCCTCTACTCCAGCAGCGGCCGGATTGGTGACATCACTCTATGCTGTGTCTTATCTCCTCTCTGCTCCAGCTGCGGTCGGATTGGTGACGTCACTCTCTGCTGTGTCTCATCTCCTCTCACCTGGTGACGTCACTCCCTGCTGTGTCTTATCTCCTCTCACCTAATATCATCACTCCCTGCAGTGTCTTATCTCCTCTTACCTGCTGACGTCACTCCCTGCTGTGTCCTATCTCCTCTTACCTGCTGACGTCACTCCCTGCTGTGTCCTATCTCCTCTAACCTGGGGACGTCACCTCCTGTTGTGTCTTATCTCCACTCACCTTGTGATGCCAGTGGCCGCTGATCCTCCATCATGACCTCCTGGTACAGATCCCTGTGTCCTTCTATGTACTCCCACTCCTCCATGGAGACATAGACAGCGACATCCTGACACCTTATAGGAACCTGACAAAACAAGGATCCATCATCATCCAGACCCATCATCCCCTGGGTTATGTACAATGTCCCAGCATTCCCCTCACCTCTCATCATCATCCAGACCCATCATCCCCTGTGTGATTTGTATAATGCCCCAGCATTCCCCTCACCTCTCATCATCCAGACCCATCATCCCCTGTGTTATGTACAATGTCCCAGCTTTCCCCTCACCTCCCATCATCATCGAGACCCATCATCCCGTGTTATGTATAATGTCCAGCATTCTCCTCACCTCCTCCCATCATTCCCTGTGTTATGTATAATGTCCCAGCATTCCCAGTCACCTCTCCAGTCAGCAGCACAGTGATCCTGGTGGTCAGGTCTAGGATCTTCTGTATCAGTGAATGAGGTGGAGGCTCGGGGCTCTGGGTGCTGCTCCAACCTCCTGACACACGAGGGGCCACACACTCCCCAGACGACGTCTTCACTACTGTGTAATCCTGTGCATGGGGAGACTATGATCACTACATCGATTCTAAGAACCCCTCACCTTTCCCATCATTCACCTGTTACTGATAGAGAGAAGAGCATGGTCATGTGAGACTCTCACCTCTCCAGTTACCAAGTAGATGATCTCCAGGGTGAGGTATAATATCCTGGGCGCCCTGAGGTCTCCGTCCTTGTCCATCCCTGATGTCAGCGGCCGGTGACCCTCCATCATGACCTCCTGGTACAGATCCCCCGTGTCCTTCTATGTTTCTCCCACTCCTCCATGGAACCAGACACGACATCCTACACCCTTTTTAAAACCTGACAAAACAAGGATCCACATCACCCAGAACCCCAGTGGTGTTACTTTTATAATTCCCCAGAATTCCCACAAGCCTCCAGTCATCATCCAGCCCCTCCAGTGGTTCTAATAATTCCCGCATTCCCCTCCCCTCTCATAGGGGTTGATCGAACCCTTCGAGAAAATTAAATTCAGTTAACTTCTCGATTTTTTAAATTGTAACAGAACCGAGTTTTTTTTAAAAGTTTTTTTCCATAAAAATTCTCGTTCTCATGAGCATTTTTAAAGTGCCCCTTTTTTTGCTTCTTTTTAGCTGCCTTGCACTTTGGGGCCATCCAAATTTAAAATGCAGAGCCAGAGAAGTGTCAAAAAATTCATCACTGAATTGTGGATTCATGTCTCAAAATTTACATGACCCTGTTTTTTATGTATTTACTGTAAAATTCCCCCTTTTAACCCATTTCCTGTTTCACTCTGTACTGAACGGACTGCTCTTTCTGCTTCTTGCAGGCACTCACAGATTTCTCAGCAATTTTAGACAGGAGAACTGCTATTTTGATTAGTTAGGGGGTGTAAAACCAAAACTTAGGGGAAACAAGAAGCTACAGTTAGGGGTTTTTTATTGCGGCCATCATTTCCAAGCCGGTGACCTCCATCTGATTGGTAAGATCCCTGTTCCCTTTATTTCCACTTATGGGATTAGCAGCATTCTGCATAGATAGAAAAAAAGTCCTCATCACCCAAATCTCCATGTGACAAAATGTATTTCCACAAGCTCTTTATCCAGCGCCCTAGTTTTTAAATATTCAATTGAATCCTCCGTCTAGTGAGTCTTTAGAAACGTAGGGCGTAGACGTTGAAGTTAGAGTTGAGACATCGCACTTCCTTCAAGTTGCTCCGGAACAGTTTTAAAATTGCCAGCACAATTTCGTTTGTCGCAGGCATTTCAAGGCCTGTTATTTTAGGTCTTCCGCTTTTTGCATCCTCAGTACAGAACAGAGAGTCACAAACCATCATGGTTCTTCATTGGTTATCAGACCCTGCATAGTCGGTTTCACCTCCTCTTCCCTCAGTGAACGCCACAATGTTTATCTCAGTCCGAACGAATGCTCACGTTCGGGCTGAATGTCACGCAATATACAGACCACTCTAAATAATCCACAATAACACTCTTTGATGACACAATGCGTTTGGGGTCAGAAGGCATTTCAAAAGATTAAGAGCCCAAAGTGGATGATTTTGTCTGCTGTGATGCCCAATCACTGATGCCCTCAAAGGAGGAGAAGGAAGCTGGTATGTCGGCAGAAATACCCAGCGGTCAGCAGTGCCTTGCAGTGCCTGTGGCTTCTAGTCCGCAGCTTGAGGATGTAGACTGTCAGGAAGAGGAAGTCACCTATGATATTGATGACATTATGGATTCAACGTGGTCTTTTCAGCAGCAGCTGGCGAGCTCATCATCAGTGGAGGAGGAGGATGATGGGTAGTGTCAGTGCGGGTCCGGCCTCAGAAAGGGAGAGCGCGATCGCACAAGTCCGCTGACATTACTCCGCCAGCCGTGGTCAGTGGTGGCAGCGGGAACACCGGTACTAGGGGCCACATGTATGAAACGGTTCTGGTCTAAAATTTACTTTTTTCCCCATAGAAACCTATGGGCAAAAAAGTGAGTTTTAGACCAAAACCGTTTCATACATGTGGTCATAGGTTTTCACAGTCAAAGAGGTCCACGACCTGTGAAGCATGGGCCTTTTTCAATCAAGCCTCAGATTTGCCGCCAACTTGTCAGTAGAGGAAAGAATATAAAGAGTTTAAGCACCACGAGCATTAACTGGCACATGCATGGAAAGCATGAATTGCTGTGGAAGAGTCACTTGGGGAAAAAAGGCCACACAGGTCCTGGGCTTCCAGCCCCCAACATCTTCTGCCTCCGCTTCCTCCGCTACTTCCAAGCCCAAGCAGTCCTCTACTGTCGATGTGCCGCAGCAGGCAGAGAAAGCACCATTCCCAGTCCTAAATACTGTCGGCCAATTCCCACCAGCAACACAGCGTACTCCTTCCCCTTCCACCAGTGTGACCTGCACACCATACAGCAGCCAGTCCAGCAGCCAGTCTTTTGTGTACCAGGTGTGGGAGCATAAGAAACGCTTTCACCCCAACCATCCCAAAGCCAAAACCCTGAAGCTTTTGGCCTTGGAAATGTTGCCTTTCCGCCTGGTGGACACAGATGGGTTCTGCCACGTCATGGCCCCGGAATGCCCCCCCAATATCAGATGCTGAGGAGGCATGTCTTTACCAGAAAAGCCGTCCATGCCCTGACCCGCCACATTGCAGAAAAGATCTCCAGCGCGTTGGCTGTATCTGTGTCCACCAAAGTCCATCTCACTACAGACACACGGACTAGTAAGCATGGTCTAGGGCATTACATCTCACTGACTGCTCCCTGGGTGAGTTTGGTGTATATGGGTGATGGGTCTCGGACGGCACTCTTCCACACTGCTGGGATGGTGCAGAGTCCTGATCCCCAACCTCGACGGGTAGCATTAAGTGCTAAGAGAAACCAGGCTGTTCTCATATTAATTTGTCTTGGAGACTGTCAACACACAGGTCAGGAGCTGTGGACGGCTCTGCGTGCTCAGACCGACCAGTGGCTGGGTGCTAGGAACCTGGCGCTTGGCAAGGTGGTGTGCGACAACGGGAGAAATCTCCTTGCCGCCCTTAGGATCAGTAGACTTACGCACATCCCTTGCCTGGCACACATGAACGTGGTTGTACAGAAATTTCTCAAGCGCAACCCGGGTCTTGACTGTCTGCTGAGGAAGGCTCGAGCTCTTAGCTCGCACTTCCAGCGTTCGAACCCTGCTTCTGCATGACTGGCAGGGTTGCAGCCTGATCTGGGCCTCACGCTGCATTTCCACCCTCCACATGCTCCATCGATTGTGGCAGCAATGTAATGCCATTCTGCAGTATGAATAGGGCTGTCCTTCCCATTTGGCAGGGTAGGCGGTTGCCCAGGGGCCCCACAAGCTCAGGGGGCCCTCCTGGGTAGCCACCTACCCTGCCCAGTGTATAACTTGGCCTTGCGGCGGGTCAGTGTGCTGGAGGCCCGGACCCGCTGCCTCTTTAAGTGGCACAGGAGGTGATGTTATGACCTCCCGCATCCCGGCGTAGGTGTCGTAATGACGTCGGAGCGTGGACCACAGCGGGCAGCGCGGAAAGGTAAGTAGCGTTTTGTAATCCTTTTTTTTTTTTTATATATATGTATATATCTAAAGGGGGCAATCTACTAAAGGAGCAATATAAAGGAGCAATCTACTAAAGAGGGCAATCTAAAAGGGGAAATATACAAAAGGGGGCCATATACTACAGGGGGCTATATAACGTACAAGGGGTCCTATAACCTATAGGGGGCTGTATATCTTCATACAGGGGACTGTAAACCTACTAAAAGGGGCATGATATCTACCTACAGTGGACCTGTATACCTACTTACTCGGTTCCAGATACCTACCTACTTAATGGTGGGCAACATTACTTCCTATTTACTTAATGGGGGGGGCACCCATACGAGAGTTGGGAATTGGTAGGGAAGTGCTGATACGGTCAGGAGTCTAAGATGTTTGTGTGTTACATTCAGCAGGGATGAGTTGTGGATGTGAGAAGTCATCATGGCTGACTAGACGGAAGGATAGGAATCGGCCTTTGCCGACGACCAATTGCTGAATATATACCGACTGCAGCTTTGCCTACAAAGCCTTCTGAGCGAGATTGAAGTTAAGGGGGGGCTATTATAATAATAATAATAATAATCTTTATTTCTATAGCGCCAACATATTCCGCAGCACTTTACAAATTCAAGGGTAATCGTACAGACATTACACATTAAATGTTCTTACAAATGAGACACACGGTGTGAGGGCCCGGCTCTTGAGAGCTTACATTCTATTAGGGTGTATGGGTGAAACTTACGGTAAGAAGTGCCAAGTTTACAATGGTCCGGCCATGTTTCATAAATAGGGGGTGGTTTACATGAAAAATGGATGAACCTGCCACCCAGACTGTACATCTATATACAGATACGTGCCTGTGAGTGTCCAAGTGCAGGGAGTGGCAGATGTGTGTGATAGCAGTTAGGGATCTTGGTGGGCCAGACCGAGATTGGGATTTAAGATAAACTTGATAAATCCAAAGCTCTGCTACTGACAGGTCCTCATCGCCCACTCTGGATAAATAATTATCCAACGCGTTGGCAATCCCATTCCTTATCTTACTTAGGAGTCCAAATTACCAGAAACCCCGCAAAGTTATATGCAACGAACCTTAATATTTTCATGACGACTCTAAATAACAGCCTAAACACATGGTCGGCCTTCACACTCTCCTTTATTGGTAGAGCGAACCTCATTAAAACGATTATCTTCCCCAAATTATTGTATCTATTCCGGACTCTCCCCTTAGCTATTAGGCGAGGGATGAAAGATTAATTAACAAGCTAATTAAAACCTTCATCTGGCAAGGTAAAAGAGCAAGGATCCCCCTCAATATTCTTCAGCAACAAAAATCCAATGGAGGTATTAATTTCCCCAATATTAAACTTCACAATAGATCAGCCAATCTATGTATAGTATATAGTATATATATCACCCGTTTACCTTGAGGCAAGTTTCTTCCCAGATATCCTGCTGACCAACCTCTTACACCTCTCATTTAATGACCTCCTGCCAGATGTAAAAATTAATCTGTTGCTCTTGACGACCTGGAAGACATGGCAGCTAAATTCTCTCTATCAGAGGAGGCATATTTGGGCCTGTCCTTCTGGCGTAACCCCACCTTTAAGGCAGGCAGACCTCATCCCATCTTTAAACAATGGTACTCCTATGGCCTCAGAACGGTGGACGACCTGGTAGATCACCAAAGGAAAGAACCTATCACTTTCAGTCAAGCTTGCATTAAATATAACTTTGTCGCGAGCCATATCTTCCATTTTCTACAACTCCAAAGCTATACTATTAAGGTAGTCAGGCAACTCAGTGACTCCGAGTGGAACGATACCATACTAGGGAAAATGACCCATCATCCCGTGTTATGTATATTGTCCCAGCATTCCCCTCACCTCTCATCATCCAGACCCATCATCCCCTGTGTTATGTATAATTTCCAGCATACCCCTCACCTCTCATCATCCAGACCCATCATCCCCTGTGTTATGTATAATTTCCAGCATACCCCTCACCTCTCATCATCCAGACCCATCATCCCCTGTGTTATGTATAATGTCCCAGCATTCCCCCCACCTCTCATCATCCAGACCCATCATTCCCTGTGTTATGTATAATGTCCCAGCATTCCCAGTCACCTCTCCAGTCAGCAGCTCAGTGATCCTGGTGGTCAGTTCTAGAATCTTCTGTATCAGTGAATGAGGTGGAGGGTTGGGGCTCTGGGTGCTGGTCAATCCTCCTGACACACGGGGGGCCACACACTCACCAGACGACTTCTTCACTACTGTGTAATCCTGTGTATGGAGAGACACTGATCACTACATTGATTTTAAGAACCCCTCACCTTTCCCATCATTCACCTATTACTGATAGAGAGAAGAGCGAGGTCATGTGAGACTCTCACCTCTCCAGTTACCAAGTAGATGATCTCAAGGGTGAAGTCTAATATCCTGTGGGCCCTGAGATCTCCGTCCTTGTCCATCCTTGGGGGGTCATTGATGAAAGGGGCCATTGTCTTTAGCTGTGAGAGTCCTGGACCTGAGGTACCTGAAGACGAGGAGGATTGAGAGCAAGATCACACTCTACTGTATATACACCTCTATTCTGTACATATATATACCTACACTATAGTGGATACCCCGTCCCAGGACAGAGACTGGAACAGAAAATGAAGCCACTTTAGTTTACCAGTGTTAATTTGCCCTCAAAATAACTCAACACAGCCATCAATGCCTGAACCGCTGGCAACAAAAGTGAGTATACCCCTAAGTAAAAATGGATAAACTGTGCCCAATTTGCCATTTTCCCTCCAGAGTGTCATTTTACTTCTTAGGGTATGTTCACATGTCTTATTTTGGGGTGCATCATGTAAGGCCCCGACAGCGGGAAGAATATGGAATAAAGTCCGTCCAAAGCCAAGGGGTGATGTCCAGGAAAATATCAGAGCCAACAAGTCACTCATAAAAAGGTTGATCAGTTCTGACGCTAAGAAACTGCAGTGGAGGGAGCTCGCAGGCTCCGTAAGAGTGAGATCACAGACGTCCATGCAAGCACCAGGCGCATTACACAGGTCTGGAATGATGGCCCGAAAAAAGGGGAAGAAGCCGCGACTCCAATCTCCTCATAAGAAGCAGCGGCAAAGAATTTACAGAAAAGGACAAAAAATGGAAGAAACGGGGGATTTGGAGCAAAGAGATGAAAGTCAATAAACCGGGCTCTGATGGGGGAATGGGGAAAACCAAGGGAGAATGGGCGAACGGAGCGAGAGATGAAAGTCAATTGACCGGGCTCTGATGGGGGGAATGGGAAGAACCAAGGGAGAAGGGGCGAATGGAGCGAGAGATGAAAGTCAATAGACCGGGCTCTGGTGGGGGAATGGAAAGAACCAAGGGAGAAGGGGTGAACAGAGTGAGAGATGAAAGTCAATAGGCTCTGATGGGGGGAATGGGAAGAACCAAGGGAGAAGGGACGAACGGGGCGAGAGATGAAAGTCAATAGACCGGGCTCTGATCGGGGGAATGGGAAGAACCAGGGGCGAAAGGGCGAACGGGGCGAGAGATGAAAGTCAATAGACCGGGCTCTGATGGGGGAATGGGAGGAACCTAGGGTGAAGTGGTGAGAGATGAAAGTCAATAGCCAGGGCTCTGATGGAGGGAATGGGAGGAACCAAGGGAGATGGGGCGAGAGATGAAAGTCAATAGACCGGGCTCTGATGGGGGGAATGGGAAGAACCAAGGGAGAAGGGGCAAACGGAGCCAGAGATGAAAGTCAATAGACCGGGCTCTGATATGGGGAATGGGAAGAACCAAGGAAGAAGGGGCGAATGGGGCGAGAGATGAAAGTCAATAGATCGGGTTCTGATGGAGGGAATTGGAAGATCCAAGGGAGATGGGCGAGAGATGAAAGTCAATAGACCGGACTCTGATGGGGGTAATGGGAAGAACCAAGGACGAAGGGGTGAACGGAGCGAGAGATGAAAGTCAATAGACCGGGCTCTGATGGGGGGAATGGGAAGAACCAAGGAGAAGGGGCGAAAGGAGCAAGAGATGAAAGTCAATAGACCGGGCTCTGATGGGGGAATGGAAGAACCAAGGAGAAGGAGCAAGAGATGAAAGTCAATAGACCGGGCTCTGATGGGGGAATGGGAAGAACCAAGGGAGAAGGGGCGAACAGAGTGAGAGATGAAAGTCAATAGACCGGGCTCTGATGGGGGGAATGGGAAGAACCAAGGGAGAGGGGGCGAAAGGAGCGAGAAGCTGGATGAACTTTAAGGATCAGGGAAGGAAGCCTGAGGATATGGGGAGATGTCACAGCCAAAGATGTTGGATAGTTGAACAGGATGGATGGTGACCTCAATGCTGAGCTATATGTCCTACAAGATGAGTTACTTCATACACTCGAGTACTATTGGGATGAAAAGGATGGCATAGTGTCCAACAGGACAACGACTTGAAGCAGACGTCAAGGTTGGAGAAGGAAAGGTTCAATGACAATGAAGCAGAGTTGCTGTATCGGCCTCCACAGTCCCCAGACCTTAACCCAATCCAACACTTGTGGGGAGAGGTGAAGAAAAAGCTGTATTCACACCCAAGTCCCGTCTGCACCAACATTAGGAACATGAAGAGACCGGCCATCAGATTTCGGAAGGAGTCCTGCTTGGATCTGATCCAGAGCCCCGAAGGATTCAGGCAGAGCTGAAAGCCAAATACTGAAAGCCATTTACCAAATACTAACAAAATAATAAAAATTAACATTTTGATTTTTAGGAGCAAAACAGTAACAATGCAGTTACATGACAAGAATCTGCAGAACTGAGCAGATGCCAAAAACTTGCAAGTCACATTGATGTATAAGATAGGGAAGAGGATTGTCTATAAAATGATGGGAGTCTCACGGTCACAGCTGTAGTGGATGGTGAGATATGGAGCCTGAAAGGCACAAGGTCGGAACATTGTTACCATTTTGCTTGTCAGTGTCTGTTCTACCTAAATAGCTTGATTATTGTATTATAAGGTGATAAAAAGCCGGATGTTACCATTTTACTACAGGAAAGTTATCACTTAAACATGAGCCATATACTGTGAGGGAGTCAGGAGTCAGGGAAACTGAGGAATCGAAGCTTTGGCTTCATGACTCCACAGCCCTGGCGTAGGCCATAAGAAGATGCCAACACCCTGACACTGAGCTACAGCACGGTGGCCAAGACCATGCAGCAGTTTATCAATACAGGTTCCCCTAAGAACAGGCCTCACCAAGGTCAACCAAAGAAGCTGAGAGAACATGCTGAGCGTCATATTATTATTATTTATTTTATAGCACCATTAATTCCATGGCGCTGTACATTCAGGGGGTTACATACATAACATAAGTCAAACATTTACAGTAGTGACAATCTCTGACTAACAACAGTTACAGAGGGAGAGAGGGCCCTGCCCGCGAAGGCTTACAATCTACAAGGAAGGGGAAAGAGACAGAAGTAGGGGCAGACATGTTCGTGGTGAAGTGACAGTGGTGTTATTCTAGGTCCCCTAGCAATCCTGAAGAGGTGGTTTTCAGATTGCTTTTGAAGCCGGTGAAAGTTGGGGAGAGTCTGAGGTGTTGGGCAGCAAGTTCCAGAGTATGGGGAGCACGAGAGAAATCTTGGAGATGGTTGTGTGAGGAGGTGACAAGAGGAGAGTGGAGAAGAAGTCCTGGAGGAGCGGAGGTTGCGTGAGGGTGAGTATCTGGAGATTAGAGCAGAGATGTATGGGGGAGGTTTAGGAGAGCCTTGTAGGTCAGGTCAGTAACTTGAAATTAATGCGCTGGGCAATGGGAAGCCATGTAGGGATTGGCAGAGGGGAAGCAGAGGAGTAGCGAGAGAGAGGTGGGTAAGACGGGCAGCAGAGTTGAGAATGGGTTGGAGGGGAGCGAGAGTGCAGCTGGGAGGCCACAGAGAAGATGTTTGCAGTAGTCGAGGCGGGAGATGACAAGGGCATTGACCAGCATTTTTGCAGTGACAGGGTTAAGGAATGAGCGGATGTGAGAGATGTTTTTCAGGTGGAGACGGCAGGTTGAGGTGAGGGTTTGGATGTGGGGTTTGAAGGACAAGGCAGAGTCGAGTGTTATCCCAAGGCAGCGGACTTGCGGCACCGGTGAGAGTGTAGAGCCATTGACTATGATAGAGACATCAGGTGGAGGGATTTGGAGTGGACGGTGGAAGGATAATGAATTCAGTTTTCTCTACATTAAGTTTTAGAAGACGGAGGAGAAGAAGGAGGATATGGATGATAGGCAGTCTGGGATCCGGGAGAGTAGAGAGGTAATATCAGGACCGGAGCTGTAGAGTTGGGTGTCATCAGCATACAGGTGGTACTGGAAGCCATGTGATGCTATGAGCTGACCCAGACCAAGAGTGTAGATAGAGAAGAGTAGTGGGCCCAGGACTGACCCCTGGGGGACACCAACAGAGAGAGGGCGATGGGAGGAGGTGGTGCGAGAGTGAGAGACACTGAATGTCCGATCAGTGAGGTATGAGGGAGATCCAAGAAAGGGCTGAGTTCGTGATGCTGAGGGAGGAGAGGATTTTATGAGGAGTGAGTGGTCGACAGTGTCAAAGGCAGAGGACAGGTCTAAGAGGAGAAGGATAGAGTAGTGACGTGAGGCTTATGCGGTCATATCCAGAGATGAGTGCTGCCAGCATTGCTGAGGAGGCTACAGGGGGGAGAGCCTGTCATTGCTCAGACCATATGCCACACACTGCATCACATTGGTCTGCATGGCTGTCGTCCCAGAAGGAATTCACTGAAGACTAAGAACATGGCTTACTTGAACCATGTCCTGCGTATGATGAGACCAAGAGAAACGTATTTGGTTCAGATGACGTCAGACGTGTGTGGGGGCAACCAGGTGAGGAGGACAAAGACAAGTGTCTGCGGACAATCAATCACGGTGGAGGGAGTGCCATGATTTGGGATTGCATGAGTGCTGCTGGCTGTGGGGAGCTACAGTTCATTCAAGGAACCATGAATGCCAACATGTACTGTGAACCTGAAAATGCATATCCCCCCCCGGGCCACGGGGGCATATTCAACTGAAAAGACCCAAAAACCTCCGAGACCACCACTGCCCTTGCTAAAGAACAGGGGGTAAAAGGTGCTGGAGGGCCCAACATTCCAGACCTAAAACCCTATGAAAATCGGGGGGGTCTCCGGAGTGGAGAAGCGAGGCTCTAACATTCCCCCCCCTCCGTGATGTCGTCTTTGGGTAAAAGGTTTCCCAGGGGCTGTAACCTTGAAGCTCAGTGACCTACTCCCAAAGGGTTAAGGCAATCAAAAAAAGAGGGGGCCACACACAATACGACACCTTGGGCACATTGTTTTTGTCACAAAAGGGTGCATCACTATTGTGGAAAACATTTAGACTTTGATGGCGTAGCTATTTTGGGGGGCCACCAAATTGCACTGATAAAACTGCCCTTTATTTTAAATTGTTGTCTTTAGTGTGTATAATTTTTTTGCCGCAATTTGCACTGATGGCTGGGTGTTGTCACTGTACCAAAGGACCTAACCTTACCAGATACGTACTGACCCTTACCCGAACCAGATAGTATGATCCCCTTCCCCTTACCAGTCAACACCCGAACCTCTCCCCTGTACCAACAGCACTAATCCCTCACCCTGTACGCTACACCGATGCTCCCCCCGGTACCCACCGATCCCTCTACCCTGTATGCTACACCGATGCCTCAACCGACGCAAAACAAACCTACGCTACACCGATCCTCTACCTGAAAGCTACACCATGCCTCCCCCCGTACGCAAAAACCCGTTGCCTCTACCCTTACGCTACACCCGATGCCTCACCTGTACGCAAAAACGATGCCTCTACCTTTTGCTAAAAACCGTGC